>JAMZAV010002855.1:0-168241 GCA_024449915.1 Sweltsa coloradensis | reverse complement strand
CTAGGACAGGCTTTTTCTAGTCTATCTATAAAGCTGATAGTTTGTTATTAACTACCCCTGCCGAGTGGAGACGGGGGAGCAGAACATAAAACCGGTTTTATGTGTGTACCAGCTAATACAATAATACTACACAGACAAACTTCTGTGTGGCAATATTTTCCAAGCGCGCTTAATGTCTCCGATGTGTTTCGTTACGTTCACCGTGATTTAGATGTGTAAACATGGGAGTATTATCCTGCTGGGAGAAAGAGATATTCGTCACATCCGGGGGCTTTGTTTTATGCTAAACAGATGTGTTTCGTTACGTTCACCGTGATTTAGATGTGTAAACATGGGAGTATTCCGCTGGGAGAAAATATTCGTCACATCCGGGTGCTTTGTTTTATGCTAAACAGAGTGGAATAACTAGAATAGAATATCGTGCAAGAGAAGATGAACGTGATTGGTTGGGCAAAAAGTTTATATTTTATTTGATAGTCAGGAGTGAGTGGTGGCCAAGATGAATTCAATAATTCCAATCAAAATAATGTAATAATCTCGAATTCATTTCCAATGATATCGGGTTGAGTGGTATTCTTTCATCTGATAGTTAGGGCACAAATCCGTTAATGTTTTGGGGGAAAAAGTATATTTATACAAAAACACAGTTAATATTGAATTTTATAATATCACAATTCTATGTAAATCAATCCAGAATTTAAAAAAATACATCTCAAGAGGGTAATTTTTATTTCTGAATTGATTTCCATAAAATCAATTACACCAACGGGAGTGTTTCGCGATCAATGAAATTGAGAATATCACGATTCTACTATTTTTCGGGGCATAATATCACACCTTTACCAATTTCGCAGCCATTTGCGAATACTGTAAAAATACATAAACCGAAATAAGTCGATAAGTCGAAATATTGCGTTTAAAAAGTTTTGAAATTCATTCATTCATTAATTCTTGGACATGGAGAACGAACAAAATTAGGGGGGAAATTAAATAAATGTTTGAAACCAATCCACAAATTGAAAACAAAAATACGACGATGAGGGCGATCAGTAACATCAGTAAAAGCTGATATCAATAATAAGAAATATTGCTACTACCGACAATTGCTAAATTGCCCTAGGTCGCACTGAGTGTTTTGAGGCGTCAGCTATCTCCTATATATGAATCGTATTTTATCGCCTCTGGAGTGTTTGATTGTATCTCAGCCGGGGTTTTACGATACAAAAGACGAGAGCTGCAATCCACTCGAGGCCCAATTGACTCCCATTCACTCGAGGCTGTAAACCTCCTTGGTTTTAGTGCGTGCGTTCGCTCGCACGACGAGAGATTCAAAACGGCAATATCTTTGTTCGTTTGGATTGCACTTTTGGCACGACATTGAGCTATTCGGCTCGGTCTTCGTGCTCGGCATCGGATCAGAGTGGAGTGACGGAGTTTGTGGTTCTGATCTCAGGGATTGACAATATGAAACGTTGGTGTTGATCAGCCTAAAAAATTGCCAAACTTGATTTTTGCACTTTTTACACGGGTTTTCAGTATTATTCACCTGCTAAACTCCAAAAATATATTTCATTCAGGCTAACAAGTTATTATTATAAATTAACAGAAAAATTAATGGGTAAAACCATGAACCCCCAAAAAATGTCCAATTTTTTCGAGCTAGGTCCCATCGGCAAAAATCTCCCACAAGAAATAGCATGGGGACGATCTTTATGTCCCATGACCTTCGAGGATTTTGATCCAAAAAAATATTGGCTTTCATTGACGTACTCGACAGTCTTTTCTGTAAATCTTCTATATTTTGTTTTGTAATTTGAGCAAGTGGTTTAGTCAAAATATGCTGATTACCAAGAAGGGGTGTGATTTTGGAATGCATATTTTTGCGTGTTTGAGTGTATATGTGTGCATAGTTTCAAGAATGGATGTTGTGAAGGGCCATTTTAGATTGGTACGATACCCTAGTGTATATGTGGAACAAAAAAGAAGCATATAAAAGCCAAATAAAGAAATTTTCCTAAACGCAAATTTCTGCATCAATAAAATTCGTGTAAAATCACAGTTACGAGATTTTACCGGTCATTTTAGTGTAATATTATGTTATAATTATGTGGTAAAAAATAGTTTTTTGGGTAATAGCCCCTTTTAAACAAATCCGAACCATGATAACCGCACATTTGGCGCAGTTAGCAAATAGCTGATCACTCGGCCAAAAAGCATCCGACGTATATGAAACTTTTCGAAATTGACAATAAAGCATACATTGACAGCCCTACGGTCAAAGATTTAACACATTTTGTCTTAAATCATCCATAAAAAATCACGAATAAAGTCAATTTTGAACTTTTTAACACAAGCACGGTCGCGCTCCGGCTTGCACTGAAGCCAACCATCCAAAGTAGGCGCCTACAAGATCCAAGTTTCAACTTGTCGTTCTACAAGGTGACAAGGAAGACACTCTCACCGAGTCGACACTGTTCCCAATACCAACAGCCCTAAACACGTATTAAAAGTAGGGCTAAGCAAAGAACTCGATATTTCGATACGATATAGATATTATGTGGAAATGTTATGTTACTGATATCGGTATTTGGACTCCAAATCGAAATTTCGAAACTGAAACAAAAAATTGAAATAACGTAAAAATGTAGAACGAGAATGGAAATTTTAATTATATTTTTTCACATGTTCGCGTACCGAAGTCCTGACTTACACAAATTTGGTGGAGGTGCCGGGGCAATGAACACTAGCGTGAGAACGTAAACATCGTTATTCATTTTAGGCGATACTTATCAACCCGTTTTAGCCGCATATTCATCGTATATCTTCAACTTCGATACAATCTTTAAAGTTTGTAATTGATTTTTAGCTTTGATTTTCTTGGCACAAATTACAAAATTTAGATAAAATGATATCGACAGTTTCGTGTGACAACGATATTTGAATGATATTATTTTGCACAGCCCAGACCTATTCAAAAGTATCTCTACACAAAACCAGTTTAAAACAGTTTCGAAGATCTATCAGTTTGGTTGGTATTACGCCCAATGATTTCAATTAAGCATGACGTCAGGAACTAACTCCTTACAGCTTACACCGAGAAGATTATATGTTTTTACTCCGTAAGGATGTCTGCTGTAGGGTACACATGAGCTTTACCCAGTGTGACCTCTTCATGTGACTAACTAGGTTGTTAGGATGTTAGGGTTGTTGCAACGGGAATGTCCAAGGGCTGACCGTCCGCAGTGGCGCATGAGATGAGGGCGTAGGTACGAAGCGTATGGCTCTACGAGGACGAGGGTTCGAATACCGCATGAGCATGGGATATTAATTGTGATCGTCCTTCATCGTCATCTATCACCACTCATCGTGTCGAATAGCCTCAAGTGCATTATTGTGAGACTTTAAGTAAAAAAAGATCATCACAACAAGTGCTAGTGAAAATTATAAAAATGCATGCCGGGGTGTCTACAATTTTCCATTTCCAAATTCCCTGACTTTTCCCGGTTTTCCAGATGGAAAATTATATTTTTCCAGGCTGCAAATTTGGCTTTCCCGGACATTATAATGGAGGAAAAATTATTTATAAATTCAATGTCGATTTCGGCGGGAATTTTAAACACCAGACAAGGCGAAATAATTTAAGAATTGTTATTTAAAATTAAGAATTTCTATTTTCAGCAACAAAAAAAGTATTGAAATTACTAAACTAGGAAAACGCTCAAGTCCCGCCGCGTTGATGGATGAGCTTTTTTAAAGTTTTAGTCTGCGTGGGATATCTTTACTTTTGCGAGTGCTTTGTTGCTTTGTTTTGCTTCCCACGCATTGTAGGTGATTGTTGTCAAGTTTCTATTGTTACTTGTCAATTTGTTATTATTTACCGTTAAAAACTTATATTAAAAGCTTTATTTCTATGGATTCTGGGTAACTTTGTCAACTTTTTCTCTTCAAAAGGTACTTTATCACCATAACTTTAATGTCCATGTATAATATGAACGTTGTAGCCCCACCAGTTTGGTCAGAATTGGCCCAAATGGCACGAAAATATCGCATACAAATCAAAAAAACTTATATTAAAAGCTTTATTTCTATGAATTCCGGCTAACTTTTTCAACTTTTTCTTTCAAAAGGTACTACATCACCATAACCTTAATGTCCATGTATAATATGAACGTTGTAACCCCACCCCTTTGGTCAGAATCGGCCCAAATGTCACGAAAATATCGCACTAAAAATCGAAAAAAATCGTAAAAGTACGATATTCATGAGAAATATTTCTTCGATTGTACCCAAAAACAATACACCTCTAAGTTCAGAGATTTCGAAGGTCCCCTCAAATTTTCATCAAGATCGGATATGCCGTTTGCCTGGTAGAGAGTTAACAAACAGACAGAAAAACAAACACAACAAAAAAAAAAAAAAAAAAAAAAAAAACACCCGAGCTAAATTTTTTGGGGGTCAGTGAAATTGAAGTCTTCGCTTCGCTCATCCAAATATTTTGTTTTTTTCATTTCTAGTAAAATTCCAGAAAAACAAATTTCCCAAACTTTTCTCTGACTTTTCCAGATTTATTAAATTCCCTGACTTTTCCAGGTTTTCAAGTCTTGTAGACACCCTGGCATGCATTCTACGGGATAAACACACAACCTCTGGTTCCATACCCTTCAGACTTTCGCTTCAGTCGTACGAGACTGCAGACGTTGACATCCTCCTACAACAAGACAAGACTCGGCGAGTGTGTGTATGTGTTGGTTCGGGCTCACTCCGACTGGTCATTAGTTTGTTTTGTGCACGTCCTGACGCGATGCGGTGCGGACTAGGCTGGGCTAGAGCCGGAGGAAGCTCCATACACACGCCACAATCAATAGGAGGCCACGCACGCACACGGACTACCAATAAGCAATAACAAACATAGAGGAAAAAGTGTTGGAGAAGAAGCGGCCCATTTAGAATCACCAAATAGAATGCTCGCTGCCACCATCCATCACGCGTGCTAGGAGATACGCGGCTCAGATCAATAGCTAAGAGCAAGGCCGGCCAAGGCGCGGCTTCGGCTGCGGCGGACCCGGAACAAAAACACGGTTTCAAAAATGTACATATCAGAAATTAGTGCAAAAACTGTTTCGTACCCTTGCTGTTCTTGTATGTTACACGAATGTTTCCAATGCAGAAGGTCTGCTTCCAATGCAGAAGGTCCAGGGTTCGATTCCCGCTAAAGTCAGAAGTTTTTAACTTCTGATTTGGACTTAAGTCCATCAGTTCTTGTCTTAGGAGTTTGTAAACGGTGACTTTGGAGCCGTCCTAGCAACGAAGCACATAATAAATTTCAGAGTTGTTCTGAATCGGCCTTGTTGATTCTGGCGTTGATTCGCGGGTGTTCGCACTGTCCATACCACTGATTGCTATATTTCCTATTAAAAATATTGATCTTTGGTTGGTTATCGCTCACTCGTCGATTGCGTCGGGGCCTGCAGGGTTGGCTTGGTCGCTTTGATTTAAAGTCCCCCACTGAAAATCAGTTATATAACTGAGTGGGTAGACTCTAAATAAAATTTATTATTATTATTTATTAAATAGTTGTGAATAGTCGTAGTCCAGAAGTCATCAAGATAAATAGGTGCATCAAAGGATACAGATACGAAGATTGCAATTCGCAGGTAGACCAGAGTATTCCTTTTCGACTTTGAGCTGACACGTTTTCCCCCAGAATCGCATTAAAATTTGCTTTGTATTTTTCATAATGGATTTGAAAGGTTCTTATATTTAAAACAAAATCTATTAAGAGTCCACCCACCCAGTCACATAACTGATTTTCAGTGACAAAAATAACTTCGACATTCAAAAGTTTAGAATTTATCAGTTGTGAAAAATACCGAAATAAGCCAACATTTCTCAGGGTTTTTTTTTCACCAAAACGGGCATACATTTTCTATTATAAGCAATTAATAAAGTTCAATTCTGATGTAATGATTTGTGGCTGCTGTAACGGGATCGTATCAAACAGAAAAGAACTAATTAAATCAGTGACTGATTATTGTTGAAAGTTTCAACTTCTTTGATTTCAAAAACATCCGTATAAAACACGAGTAAATCAAAACGCGTTGTAAACATTCAGTAAAGAATCTCACACGATTTGAATGATTACGCCGTAAATATATGCAACGCGGGCGATAAAGCTGCACGAAATACCTGGTCAAACGCGGCGGTGCAGGGTATAACCAAGATAGATTGTCGCTCCGGAGGTGAACCGTGCATGGAAATCGACCATCCATCGCGGAATAGAAGAATCAAGATTTCAAATTGTTATTTATTGACGTAATTTGTCATCAGGTGAAATGGTAGGGGGCTCGTGCGCGGTAGAGCCCAGTCTAGGATGGATGTGGTGACTGGAGCGACGTCAAGAATTCTAGTAAGCTTCTTCGGCAATTGTGGGCGAAAATAACAATGGCATAGCAACATAACATAATGGATAATAATTATAGGTACGTGAACATATCATTTCCAAGTGAAATTGTATTGGGTTTTGTAGCATCAAATTGTTGGCCACCTTCAAAAACTTGAGTATGAAGTTTTCTCATATTTTTATTTTGAAATTATGATTATGATTAAGTATGAACTGAATTAAAATGGGATTAACAAATTATAAAAAAAACTATGTTAAGTAAAATAAAAATAGGACTGAAAAAACTAGGTTTTAAGTGAAAACAAAGCGCTTTGTAGGATCTGTACACAGAACACTATTTAAATAATCTATGATTTATGCCAAATATTTCTTTAAAAAATTGTCACAAATAATAACCATTTTAACCAACTTATATAAAGGTATTTTGTCAGCGGTGGCTCACAACATTAAGGCCCGGTCCGAAGTGATGACACTAGGACGCGGGTTCGGTATGTTGTCAGCGGTGGCTCACAACTTTAAAGGCCCCGGTCCGAAGCGATGACACTAGGACGCGGGTTCGGTATGTTGTCAGCGGTGGCTCACAACTTTAAGGCCCGGTCCGAAGCGATGACACTAGGAGCGGTTCGGTATGTTGTCAGCGGTGGCTCACAAATTAAGGCCCGTCCGAAGCGATGACACTAGGACGCGGGTTCGGTATGTTGTCAGCGGTGGCTCACAACTTTAAAGGGCCCGGTCCGAAGTGATGACACTAGGACGCGGGTTCGGTATGTTGTCAGCGGTGGCTCACAACATTAAGGCCGGTCCGAAGTGATGACACTAGGACGCGGGTTCGGTATGTTGTCAGCGGTGGCTCACAACATTAAGGCCCGGTCCGAAGCGATGACACTAGGACGCGGGTTGGGTATGTTGTCAGCGGTGGCTCACAACTTTAAAGGGGCCCGGGTCCGAAGTGATGACACTAGGACGCGGGTTCGGTATGTTGTCAGCGGTGGCTCACAACATTAAGGCCGGTCCAAAGGGCGATGACACTGGGACGGGGGGTTTCGGTATGTTTTTCAGCGGTGGCTCACAACATTAATGGCCCGGCCCCGAAGCGATGACACTAGGACGCGGGTTCGGTATGTTGTCAGCGGGGCTCACACATTAAGGCCCGGTCCGAAGTGATGACACTAGGACGGGGGTTCGGTATGTTTCAGCGGTGGCTCACAACATTAAGGCCCGGTCCGAAGTGATGACACTAGGAGGGCGGGTTCGGTATGTTGTCAGCGGTGGGCTCAAAAACATTAAGGCCCGGTCCGAAGCGATGACACTAGGACGCGGGTTGGGTTATGTTGTCAGCGGTGGCTCACAACATTAAGGCCCGGTCCGAAGCGATGACACTAGGACGCGGGTTCGGTATGTTGTCAGCGGTGGCTCACAACATTAAGGCCCGGTCCGAAGTGATGACACTAGGACGCGGGTTCGGTATGTTGTCGCGGTGGCTCAAAAACATTAAGGCCGTCCGAAGCGATGACACTAGGAGGGCGGGTTCGGTATGTTGTCAGCGGTGGCTCACAACATTAAGGCCCGGTCCGAAGCGATGACACTAGGACGCGGGTTCGAATACCGCACTAGGAATGTTTTTTTAATTGCCATAAACCCTCATCAATAACCACACATCGTCTCGAATGAAATTATTATTTAAAAGCGGCATTTTTCTGGACCCGGCACCTCCACCAAACACTTGAAAAATTAAGGTAACTAGGAAAACGCTAAAGTCCCGCCGCGTTGTTGGATGAGCGAAATTGGTGCATTGAGCTGCATTGTGTTACGCGGATTTTCTGTTGTTCTGTGAAAAAATCATTACTTAGTCGAAAGTTTTTTTTAAATTAAATTAAATCAAATTAAAAATTAACTTAATTTTTTAATAAATCGTAATTTTACGTAATTTTAAAAAAGAAAAAAATCGTAAAATTGCAATTTTCATAAGAAATAATTATTCGATTGCGCTCAAATTTTACACGAGTATATTAATTCATGAAATTAAGGTTCTATAAAAAAATCATTACAATAGGATAAAGCATGTAGGTGTTATATGTCAAAGAATTGTTTTAAAAAAGAAAAAAACCGTAAAATTTCGATTTTCATGAGAAATAATTTTTCGATTACGCTTAAATTTCACACGAATATCTTAATTCATAAAATTAAGGTTCTGTTAAAAATCATTACAATCGGATAAAGCATGTAAGTGTTATAAGTCGAAGAAATTGTTTTAAAAATCGAAAATCATTGTAAAATTGCGTTTTTATAAGAAAAGTTTTCCCGATTGCGCTCAAAAACGTGGCAGTTCTAAGTTCAGAGATTTCGAAGGCCTCCATAAAATTCATCGCAATCGGAGTATCGGTTTAGCCGGAATCGTGTTAACAAAGACACAAAAATACAAAAAAAAAGAAAGAAGAAAGAAGAAAAAAAAACATTCCGGATTTTTTTCCCCAGTGTAGTGAAATGGAATCTTCGCTTCGCTCGCTACGCTCATCCAATAATCTATTTAGAAGTTCTTTTGCGACAGTCTCTTGATTAAAGCTTCGTATCCTTGCAATAAAAGAGACGTTATACGCAACAAAAATCAGTCGAACCTATAAAGTTGTTTTGGTTGGAGGTGAATTAGCGAACCTCATATGCTGAATAGTACACAGTCAGAAATGCACTCACTCATACGAGTATGGTGGGGTAACGAGCTCAAAACAAACAAACGCGGGTTCGAGTCCCGGTTAAAAGTCTGATTGTCCTTCATCATAAGCGTAGGTAAAGCGTAGGTCAAATAACCCTAATTTTACGATTCGCAACCGGGATTAAGCAAATATCACTTACAGATCTTAAAAAGCAACATTGTCAAAACATGACACATAATTGAAGCCCAAATATCCGCAATGAATCTGCCCCCAAAGAATACCTCCATTAACCAACTAACTGTTCCTACTTAATTATGCCGGTATCTAGTTGGTTGCTGTTCGCTCGTCGATGGTGTCGGTGCCTACAGGGTTAGCTTGGTTTGCTTTTTATTTAATGCCCCCTCACCCCCCAAGAAAATCAGTAATAAGTCCTTGAGTGGGTCGACTCTAAATATTAGTAATTTATTTATAAAGTAACATCAGGTCGTGGCGGATTAGACGCGTTACATTTTCTAAGATTCAAATGAGGGAAAAAAACTTCTGAAGAAACAAACATTGTCAAATCAAAAATGCAAATTAATACTTGTTGTACCATTCCGCTCGAGTGGTGTTGTGAGGGCTGTGTTAAAAGTGCGGGCGTGTCTTGTGAATGTTTGATTGATGGTCGCTCGATCCCGCCAAGAGGGTAGGAGACACATATTGTAAACAGCGCCACCGTGAAATCACACGCATTTCTCCTCCCACAATAAACCCCCGTTTAAAGCGGAAACCGATTGGATCACTCCATAGGGCTGAAGTTGACAGATATCCGTTACTTTAGTTTTATACAGTTTCAATGCGTATATCAAAGATGGGGGGGGGGGGGGGGGAAGAAAAATAGAACGTTTTTGTCGACATCGACAGTTTTCCATTTTCCACGGCTAGTTCCGTCATGGCCAGAAGAAGGTTATTTCCTCCTTCTGAAGAGATAACTTTTCCACCCGAGAGAAGATCAGAGTATTCATGTCAGTCTGTCAGTGCGCGTGCGCGTGTGCGTGTGACGTCATCGTGCGTGCAGTGGTGTAGCGAGGGGGTTTACAGGGGGAGGGGGCTAACAATAAGTCACCTTCGAAATCATTCAATACAATCCATTTACAAAACATTTCACAATTATTTTGAATTAATTTAATTATTATGCCCCTGTAAGAATGAATCTTAAAGCAAAGGCATAGACCATGCTTGAAAAAGAAGGCGGAGTCTCCGAAATCCACTTGACTCTTATGGCTCGATTTTTTTTTTCTATTACTGCTTCGGTACAGGTCGCAAAAGTTAGTAATCCAGGGCATCTGCATCATGAGATTTGATAGCATCACTCATTACATGTTGACGCAGTTTTTTAAAACATTAATTTATACTTAAATATTATATTATTATATAATAGAACAGTTGTATATTTGTATAATCGTTAAAGAATAACAATACAAAACTAAATATAAAACAGATGTATCTTTTTTGAAGTCATCAAAATCGACTAAGTTACTACTAAGTGGGACTTTGATGAACAGTATTAGATTAATGGTGCCACTAAATGTAGGTAATATGTTTTATAATACACGTTTCAGCTCGGCACAATACGGGCAAGTATTTTCTAAAATCTCTCGGTTTTTAATGAAATTATGCATGAAAGATAATAATAAATTATGGCCGCGGAAGGCACACGTGAACTCTACCTTGCCTGTGTTAATTACCGATAAGAATGGTCACGTACTTACTCATAAAAGATGGAATGTTAATGGCAAGATCTATGTTATAAAACCCTAGATTTGTTGAATTAAAACATTATTTTGAAAGCTGAATTACTCATTAAAAGCGGGTAATATCAATTTTTAAAACACTTACGTTAAAATAGATTTTAGAAAACTATTCCAACATAGCGAAAATTCCATGTTAAAATCCGTCATAATTACTTTACTCTTTATTTTAACTATCAGAATTCTAAACTGAATTGTCTCCTACAAGTTTAAATGAAAATACCAAAATTAATTTTAAACCATGACGAGGGTATACTCAAAATGGTCTCCTACAATCCAATTGGACAATCATATTTTGAATGTCAAATAATGACCCAATGTTTCGCCACTTTTCTTAGTCAAAACTGAACAAAACGCATGTCGTGTGTGTAAGAAACTGTTCTGTAACTTGTTACATTATGTGTATTTTATGTAGGGAAATGAAGAAAAAGAAAAATATTTTACATTCTCTCAATATACATTGAATCTGTATGTTAAACGTAACACCTCGCAAGTCGTTGCGTCAGTGGTCGTACAAAACCAGAAGAACACAAAAATTATTAATTTGTCCATGCATTTTCCATTAGTTTTCTGAACTTTAACAATTTCAGCTCCAAGAAATATTATTTCGTATATAATGTTTAAATGATTTTTTATTTACCATCGTACCATTGTTTAGCTTTAGACAGAACTAACAACCATGCAGCATTTCAAATGTGCGTGCTTCCCAACACAGAAACGCAAGCCACCGAATGCTAAAAACGACCATCCTATTGAGCCTTATTGTACTATTAGGGTGAATTTATCGACGCGCTTTTGTTTCCCAAAATCCTCCCGAACTCCCCCAAAAGCCCGAACGGTGCGACTTTCCGCCCACATTGCGCGTTCCGCTTGGTATCTCGCATCCACGTTATATAAACGCTATCACAGAACCAATTGAGAATTAACCCCAACCCTAGACGATTGAATTTTGTTATTACTATAGATATACACTTATATCTGAGAGTCGTGATTATTTCGGAACGATTAAATGTAACAAACTCGTGCAGCGTTTTAGCCGAGGTCGTTTAGCCGGTTCCCACTCGAACACAAAGTTAAGCAACCTGCGGGCGTGGTTATTGGGAGTGGGTGAACGCTGTGCTCTGAAACACACGTATACCGCTGGTTAGAGCAGACGGAGGGTTTGAGATCTAGTGTAACGGCTTCGTTCTCCACGACGTCTGCTCAGCACTTCGGGTTAGTGCAGGAACCTATATGACTGTCAAGGTTACTCCGTCCTTTAAGGTGGGACGTAAAGCCGTTGGTCCCCTTAGTACTTTTCGAAAGGAGTAGGCTACGTGCCGGTACCGGGTTTTTCCTCCTCCTCATCGTCTCGAATAGCGTTAGTGCCTTAATATGAGACGTTGAGCAATGCCAAATCAAATCAAATCTCTCGCTCGCCAGTGACGGTACTAAAGCTCGTGTTTTTCATGGGTGTGTACAGGCGAGTGGAAAACTAGTACACGAAGAGGTGGTACTCGATAATCGTTACGACAGGGCGCAGAGTTGTAGAAGGGTGTGTAGTGTCGTGTGGAATTAGTATTTTACTGCTTTTATTTTATAAACTCCAACGACATGATGTATACATGTTGCACTCAGGAAAGATATAGAGAAATACAAATTTAACACATAAAACAAAATGTATGTCATAAATACAAAGGAAATATTATTAGAAAGACACACAACGAAACTTAGGATATCATCAAGGGAATAAAATGATTTCTCCGTACTAGGACACATATTGACAGTTTGCAAGTAGCTATTCGCTCGGCCGGGAACAATCCTATGTATGAGAAACTTAACATAGTTGTCAATAAAGCATACATGGACAGTCCCACAGCCGTAGATTATCAATATGTTATGTTAATCAGCCAGGATCAATCCACGAATGGTCAATTTTAGACTTTTAAACTACATCCAAATTCCTGAAAATAACTATTTATTTTCTTCATTTAAAAGTATATTTTTTGGAAAGTGATACTGTACAGTCCTATATTTAAGCGTCCGTGACAACTACACAACATTTCAAACATCTGTGGCGTCAGTCGGCCGAGAGAACAAGAATTTGATTAAAAATGAATGTTCTTTACACTCCTTAAAGTCAAACAAATGAGGTGGACATTTTTTTCTGCGAGAGATTTAATTACGAGAATAAAAGCACTATCTATATTTCTAGTGTGGCGAGTGTGATAGGACTAGAAGTACAACTGCAATTTACGTCTAATCTCGGTACAAACGAAACTAATTGACTAAACATAACGACAGTATGGTCATGAAATAAAATATCCGTATGCATCCGGTTATATGTATAGCTACGATAGCCGCACATTTTGTTCATGCTAATCAATTATCATGGGTACATCCTCTCAAGCAAACAACACTCTTGAATGATTTAAGGTCATGAATTATTTTCTAAAAATAACACAAAAAAGTGTTGAACATCAACACAAAAAACAGATTAAAACGTAGTCAACGGTAGTGAGAATTCGGTGATAAACTAAACCAGATGTAACTTTTTCTGCAACGTCCAGTTGTTTTATGTCGGCTACTGTAACCGTTTGACATTGTTCCTCGCAGTCGATGTTTTGCCCCGTGAAACATGGACCATGTTTTGTTGGTTCCGACATCTGACGTAGGCATAAGAACCAACCCTCACCTTCTGTGTACAACCCTATTATGACGGAGTGATCAAATCATCACACCGAAACTGTGTAAAAACACATCAATGAACGTCGTTGTTTTTCAGCGTAACGTCACTCCCCTAATGCCATCAGTATCAATCAAATATGTTATGTTATATGGTCGGCTAATGAAATAATTGAAATTCATTCCTGTGCTGCTTGTTGATTAGTTTTATGACCAGAGGGCTCACGGTCTAAATTACCTTCAAAATCATCTACGTGACAGACTGTAATTTAATGTATTTCAACTACGTAATCTCATGTCATTGTATGGGGACGCACTAAAACATAACCTTGATCAAAACCTAGAAGAAAAAAAGTATTATCCAGACAATTTATTTGCTCACAATATTTTTAATTGGAAAATTTGGCAATCTTAAATGCAGCCATAAGGTGTATATAACAAAAATGGGTATAAATTCGCTTGATCGGTAAATCCATCTTATTTTACATACAGTCTGGACCACTTTTCGACCCCCAACTTTCAACCAATTTTTTTTTTGGGGGGGGGACGATGTAAACAAGGGATGAGCGCATGTCGCTATCATGGCACATTTTACATTTCAAATATTTTTACCCTACGCAAACTGTGAAATTACCACAAATTAACTATTTGTGGCACATTTACGTTCAGTTACTAACAAACGTGAGAAATTACCGGAAAATGTGTTTTAAAAGCGCAACTCTTACATTCTCCCGATGGGGAAAACGATATAGAGCTTCCAAGTGATCCAGACTTTATTTACCGCCTTGTTCTGCGTAAAATGTTGGTTTTCTCGAGCTCAGCCAACAGTCGTAACACCTAAAATTCACATTTATATTATATATACACCTCGTCGCTGCATTTTAGGTAGTTAAATACTGTAGTCATTGCGAAATTTTAACATGACACCAGGATTATCCTTTCAAAGTACCTTGTTCCAAAATACGAAGTGAATCGAACCGACCTATTTGAAAGTTTTAAAAAATAACGCTAAAAATTAACCTTTGTGGACAGTGTGTCCACGTTCTCACAAAAATTAAAGATCCGGAACCACTATGTAGAAATTTCATTTTGGGCAACTCACATTATCGAGCTGCCCCCCACGGAGCTTTTTTTAATATAGAGTCAATGTTCCTAGAAATTATTGTAGGATTTAAAACGAACTCGGTATTATTAGTTTAAATCAATGGCCAAGTGCGTGCGGAACGGGGAGGGTAATCAAAGTCAAAGAGGAGAAGAAAGCGTAAAGGGAGGGGAGAGGGAGGGGGGACATGACTTACTGAGAACATAAACTACTTTTGTCGTGTTTTTCTATCGCCTCATTTGCGTTGATTAGATTCAAGATAAGATAACGGGCGAGGTTTAATGTGCGAGGCAAGAGGGTCAGCGGTCAACAATGAATCAATGCCCACGCGGCCCATCCCAACTGTATTGCACAGTATACTCACTGTGACCGACAGTATCGGCTCAAGCTATGATTCGGAGGGTCCCGGGTTCGAATCCCGTCGAGACCGGCAATCCCGACTAAAGATTTCTTTTAGAGGTTTTTCTTATTCGTTAATGCGAATGCAAGGGATTGACTCCTCTTAAATAAGTATAACACTGAGACTGCAGTCAGTACATGTCGGTCATTGATCGGAGCCAAGTGCAGTTTTGGGTCGCATTCGGCTACAACTGTCTAGATAGAGAATTTATTTTCTAAACTTCTGACTGACGGGTTGGATTTTTATGTTACTGAGCATACGCACAATCATTTTGGTCACTTATGCTTGAAACCAAAAACTGTAGCCAGTTGGCGGCGATCCCCTTGCAGTAATACCCCATTTAAGCAGCCCTCGGACATACCCTTCCCGACTACCATAATCCCTAATAACCTAGTCACCTGGACCCGGATCCACAAAGCGAGTTAACCAAAAACGGAGTTAATTTCAGGAGTAAGCAGTACTTAACTCCCATTTCGGTATCCACAAAAGGGAGATACAAGTTTTTTTTAACTTAATTTTTAGTTAAATAACTCAGAAAAACTCGCGACTCCCTTTGGTGGATACCGAAATTAACTCAGTTTTCGGTTAACTCCGCTTTGTGGCTCCAGGTCCTGAAGGGGGTAAGTAAGTCTGATGTGTATTGTGTACCCTACAGCGGGCATCCTATAAAAAAGAAAGTACGCACTAAGTGTGTGAGGACCTGGTTCGCTACTGGCGCGCGCTCTGTGTGAGGTTCACGCAACTACGTGGATCGCTATTGGAAACTAGCAGCTCGCCTGTATCTAGGTGTAATTAACTAAACGCCGTGATTAGCTGTGTCCACATTGGTAAACGGCTCACCCTCGGTTCATTTCAGCAAATATCACGAAACTCAATCAAAGATGGAAGCTACATACGACGTGGCGAACAGATCATATCATGTGTTAGCATTAGTAATAAAGAGAAATAATAATACGATGGACCAATTAGTAAATAACATTTTATTTTGAGACGTTATTTTAAGAAATCTCATCTGAAAAACGTATGTACGACTATCTATAGGCCTACTTTGAAACTGATTCTCAAAAGAAATTCACACTAATTAACAATAAACTTGGACTCTATTCCACAGAATACTAAATTATCATCGTCTCGAATAGAAAAGTTGCAACCAAATCAATAATCAATCCTTAAAAATTCGCAAAATTACAGTTGGCGTCAGATATTTTTTTTTTGTATTTATGTTTATATTTATTTATTTTCGTTTATTTACTTATTCCATGTATATTCTATCTATTCAATTATATAAACCGATGTACATAGAAAATACTCTAAAAAAGCTATTGGATGACTTTTACTTGATGACTTTTGGCATGTTACTATGGTAAAAAGCTATTCATAGCCCAAAAGATTACAGCCTTTCAAGAATATTGCCATCACAGTTTACATAGATGAGATCAAGGAAATACCGTTAACAATGTAATTAAATGAGGCCTTGAAGTTTAATGATCAAATAGTCACATTAAATTTCTATCACAAACTCTACACACGTCTACCATTAGAGTGTACGTAATTAAATGGGAGTATAATTACGAGGTGTAAGAGTAATTTATAACGAACTGGCTGGTTATAGTTGATGTTCCAACACTGGAAGCGACAGAATAGCACATTATATGTTTTATTAAGAGTCTAGTGCATACTTGCGTTAAAATAACTTCAAGACTTGAATGCAAATACAATTTCGTGAATCAGAACGGATAGTTTATGTAACTTTGGGAATTAGCTGTGCTTGAGGCAGCATCCACCAACTTTGTAAATTAATAGACCAACGCAATACGGTTTAACATTTTATCCACGCGAATTTTACATCAAACAGGAGTATTCGGGATAATTATATTTTTGGTGGAGGTGCCGGGTCATCCCCTGTAGGAGTCCGGACTTCAAGGGGTACCAAAGAAAAAGATAATTGATGAGCAATATCGCATGAAAATCAGCGGTCATGTTCGGTTTTTATCGTGAGACGTGACACACTCACAGACGTACAGAAAAGTGATGCATGTAGAGAAACTAACAAGAATTTAGATTCACAACCAGGATTTTAAGTCTTTAATGAGTAAGATTTGTTCTGCCTGTCCGTTCGTCTGTGCGTGTGCTACTACCCACGATAAAAGCAGAACATAACCTACGATGTAAATGCTTTTTTTAAGACGTTACTCTTCAACAACAATGAAACATAATGTTTTCTTTACTTTTTAAGGACCCCACAACCCCAAATGGAGGGATGTTTAGATCACTACTTCAGTTACAAGCTACCAACACGAGCCACCCCTCTAACCGACCACGTTTCTCTTGCGAGGGTTGGCCCACCTGATTGAAACCAGGCGCGTCAGCAAGACGACGATGACGTACTCGAGTCTTTACGACCGTCCAATAAAGAGGGCGGTGGGACGAATAGCGATGAGTTGTAGAATCAAGGCGGCAGTGATATCCGACTGGTCATCGGAATGTGTGTACCGGGCCGGACATAGCGAAGTCAACAGACCTCTGCAATGCTGAGGGGGCGTTTAGGCGCGAACCCTGAGCCACACACGTAGTTTGGCGGTAAAGAACCCACAGCATTGGAAGTTTACTATGTTATATAATTATTTAATCTCATCTACAATGCAATAAACTTGTTACAAACATCTTTTTTAGAAGGTAAATGCTTAAAATAACGCCAAATCATACCGTAGTTAAAATGGACTACCCATTGGTCGAAAATGCTAAATGATGATAAAGACTTTTTTTTATTTCTGGCTTATTTACGCCTGCTTCTAGATAAATTCTTGAAAGGTGGGTAAATTTTTCAAATGTCTGAAAGTTGAGATTTTACGCAATGAATTTAAAACGCACACAACGAGCAATAATTTGACGTATTTCTTTAGTTGAATAAAAAATTACACAAATGTTAGTTGAAACTTAAATACAAAAACACTGCAATGCATCGAAATTTTAGGTTATACTGTCAAATTTCGTTCGTTTTTATTAAACTCTTATTTAAAAAAACAAGTTGGTAAAAACACCAAGGTTCACCTCCTATATAAAATGTTAATGAATGATTTCCATCATCAAATATACTTCCCTCAGCATTAATTAACAACAAACTTAAAGGGATCGTTCACCTCTTATGTAAAGGTGTACCAGACATCTATTTACCTAAGTAGACTCCATTTACAACAAATTCTTTCTCGAAAATAATCATAATCACCATATATTAATTGTTAAATATGTAATGAAATTGACTACGTTTTCGCCACTTCGCTGTACTGGCAACAACGCACGACACGGCCTTGGCTTCCGAGTCGAGTAGCCGGGTGACGCGGCGAACTGAGTTATCGTATTGGACATTTAAAGATGCTTGGCGAGGGGGATATGACATGTAGTCAAGTATGGCATACTCGCTTCAAATTAGGTTGAAATAAAAACGCATGCCATGTGTTATTCGGCTCATGTGTCAAGTGTAGAGGTGTTTACGAAGTTATGTCGTTTTGACAATTGACTTCATAAGCGCACAGCGCACTTACTGTATACACATACAAAACCTCGTACACCTAGCTGAAATATATATTTACTGCCGATGCCAGTACGTTATTTATTCATCCTTTTGTCGAGTATGCTGTTGATGTGGTTTATCAAATCTTTGTTTGTTTGGAATGGTTCTTTTAATCTATATAGCATAAGATATATTATGAGTGGGGTGTGCCTGCATACTCGAACGATATAAACAAAAAGCGATAAGCTAATGGGCCTAAAGAGGGAGAGAATAAACATTAAACACTGCCCAGAAACCTTACGCAGACCTCTTCACATCAGTTGGACACGTGCACTCGTTTCGATCAATCGTTCATGATGACATTGAGGAGTGGTGTAATAGCCTAGGTGCAAAAAAATAAGAATGTTTATTATACGTTACAGGGCAAGCGAATTCTATTCAGTAGTGTTCGTGTAGAGTTTGTACACAAAATGTCAAAATGTCAAACGACAAAGAGTGAAATCGTTGCGACGAGAGTGACTTTATTAGTGAATTACTTGAACATGAGTCGGCGCAGTGTATATAACTATGCATAAAGTTGTTTTGGGGAGATGATAGTTTTCAAACGTTTTCAAAGATGTTCTCAATATTTTACGCCACGAAAAGCTTTGGAAAAAAACATCCATCAGTACAATAGAGAAACATTGATGTCTGGCGTAATAAAGTAAGCATACCTACTCATTGTTTATGGCTATTACAAACAGAAATTGATCAAACAGGCAACATAGATTTGTTATTCATTCTGTATATGCAAGTGTGGTCATAAGGCGGCTGTAAATAATAAATATACAGATTATTCCATGAGAAAATAAAATAAAATGCCGCTTGGGATAATGAAACATTGTTAATCGGTTACATGATACAATACATGATACAATACATGCATAACGCGCGAGAGTTATTCGGGAGGTCCGCGAAACGATCCTCACCACTGGCAATCCTGACATTTACAAGATTAGGAAAACTGCTGTCAGCCCATTGCGTTTGGAAATACTTTAATCATGTAATTTCACTTATTGTGGAAGAATAATTGAATTTTTAAATGCCATAACCAAATCACTTTTATCATTTTAAAGTGCAAGTAATTCTGTATCATGTGTGTGTTTGTGTGTGTGTAAGAATCGCTATCGCGTGTATTATGTTGTTGTACAGGCAATACTTATTCAACTCCACTACCTGTCCTACCTGTCATTATTGGCAACATATAACTTTATAAGAACGTGCAATATAATATTTTATTCCATTAAATTGACGACAATAACGTATGTGTTTTCAAAACCAGGTGTTGGTTTTAACTCTAACGTATTGTTAATCAGATGATCGCAGGCCTTCCGCTTTGTTTTTTAGTAGAACAGGACTATCCTCGACAGATAGACCGGGACCTGCCTCGCGCGTTACTCGCCGCTAGTAGCTGTGCTGGTTTGCAACACCTCGCCCGCTCCGTACCAGTGACGTCACTGACCCGAAGCGCGCCGATGAATTTAAAGACCCCTATTGACGTAGGTCTGGAAATAACACAATGAACTTAATTTTTATGTTCGTACTTGGTTTTAAGAATAACTTGTTTAAAGAGGTGAACGGGCCCTTTAATAACAACAAAATTAACAAGGGTTCATACAAATGGGACATTCTAGCAATAAGGGCAACTAGCATTAAGTGTTCGGGACGAGCTACGTAAAGGGAAGAGAACCAAACACGAACTAATTGCTTTGACGGAACGCTCAATGTAAATATAACATTTGAGAACATAAACTAATAGAAATTAATCAGTTTTACATTTTTTATAAGGGAAAATTTGAACTCAATAAAAATGTTCATTCTTCAATATCATTAATATTGCGTGTTAAAATTTCCGGGTATTTGAGCCAAATGTATTTGATAGGTATTTATTCCAAATGATGTTGCTGTTAGGTGTGCATCCTCCAAACCATATTGGCTACCGCGGACGTCAATTTTATACGCGTTCACTCAAAAATACTTAAATTATTAACATAAAAATCAGGGGGTACGTCGTCTCTTCAAAGCTCGTATTATTTTTAATTTACGCTTTGCCAAACATTATGGCTACTCCAATGTACCACTCTCTCCCTGTGCGGACAGAACCACTAGGTACACGTACACCCAATGCCAATCATATAACCGGACGCTCTCTGCACTCTCTACAGTAAGGAAATTAGGTAACGAACGCAACGAAACGAGGTTGACTCCATGCGCGTAATCGACATCACCGCAACATAGGGACGTAGGGACGTACCAGCAATCAATTACAACGCGATTATAGGTAATTAGGTTCGACCGAAGCGTGTGAGGGAGAATCGAACCCGGGACGGCAGGTTAATCGTTAATTACTTACACAAGCACGGGGGTAGGGGGGAGCACAACAGAGGGAGCGAACCTCAGCAAACGGTGACTTTGGAGCCGTCCTAGCAACGAGGCACATAATAAATTCAAAGTTGTTCTGAATCGGCCTTGTTGATTCTGGCGTTGATTCGCGGGTGTTCGCACTGTCCATACCACTGATTGTTATATTTCCTATTAAAAATATCGATCTTTTGTTGGTTATCGCTCACTCGTCGATTGCGTCGGGGCCTACAGGGTTGGCTTAGTCGCTTTGATTTACTGTCCCCCACTGAAAATCAGTTACATAACTGAGTGGGTAGACTCTAAATACAATGTATTTTATTTTATTTTATTTTAAGCTGGCTAATCAACAGACAGACGAAGAATTGATCTTTATGGTGGCGGTGCCGGGTGCAAGACGAAGCTTATCGCTGAAAATGTTCGACGCTTGTTTTCACAATCGGTAATGGTGGAGGTGCCGGGTCAGTTTTTTTTAGGTTCCGGGAGCCAAGCCAATACCCCCGACCTTTAGCCCCCAGGGTCACCAAAAACATAAGTATCATCCCGTGTTGAAGGGCAATACCAACAAAAAACACATTTCAACAGGGCGTCGTGCTCGGTTTTTAACGTGAGACGTGACACACGTATGAAGAGAAGGGCCGGACGGTCGGACAGACAGAAAAGTGATGCTTAATACATGGAAACTTCGCTATATCATAATATGAGTGTATTACACCAAATTATAAGGACATAATCTATAAAATATATATTTGATGTGTGGGTGCCGTTTGACATGACATTTGTAGGTCGATACAATTAAGACAAGAAGTTTCAATATCGCCAACTTTCTGCCAAGTCGACATAGCATCGTTTCCAGAACACAGAAAGTTTCTAATAATGATAGTAATTATGAACCCTCGCAGCGATCTGTACTTCGTCATTCGTTAACCAACGACAGCATCCAGGGCATAAGTGTCATGTTGAGCACTTCACACGGGGTGCGACTAGTTAGCCTATCTGCACAAATCATTTACTATAAACTGATCAGTCGGGCAGGAATAAGCTTACTCGTATTTGATTTGTTATCAGTTGTATAATTATTATTACCTTCAAAATATATATTTTTTTTACTTTTCCTAAATGTTGACTTTGCATTGAAACATCTATGTCAAGCATTAGTAATTCCTTGAATTAAAAATCAATAAAAAGGCGAGGTGACCATTTCATGTGCCATGATAGAAGTGTCTCAGACGAACTGATGGCTACCCCTAACAAAAAGAGTTCTTACTTTTATTTTTGTGTGGTTCCATATTTTTCTATTAGAAAACAAGAAAACTAGTGGGAACATTAATCTTTTTATATGCCCCCCTTTTGCATATACCACAATTTCGTGCCAATTTAACCGATGTACAGTAAAGTGCTGTTTAGTTTATTGAGCATAAAATAAAACGCGAATACACAATAAACCTAGACGCATCACAAACTAGTATCGCCAGCCAAGAGACGCAGTCAGTCCGTAAACCCGGGCCAATTATTCACGCCACGTTATATTCCCACCCCCATCTCGTAGCCACGAAGTATAATTATTTTATTACGTTTCGTCTGGCCGACGAGCAAATGACGACCGAATGACGACCGTAACTTTCTACTACGAGACGGGACGAGATGCAAATCCAAATAGTAAATGCAAGCAAGGTTGATCCATGGCAAACATCAAATGAAGTAGTTTGTTATTATTGCAGACTAATCGAGCGCTAGGGTCCCGGCCGGAGAGGGTAGGTTTACATTCGCTGTTGAATGCCGAGTGGTGGACCCGTGATTTGCATATTATCTCGTGACGAGCACCGAGATGGTGTAGGAACTGCGCTGCATGGACGCTCATGTTCTGCGCGAGATGACGACGAGACTTAGTTGGTATCCCTGCGAGAGTGGATCATGTACTTTCTCGCATTTATTTTTTATTTTTTATACATTACAAGTTTTAGTTTTTGATGCGCCATTTTAGGACATTCCTTTTTATTTAATTTAAATTTTAAAACATACGCCTATACACGAAATTAGCCTATGTTTTGTACATATTTAAATAATTTTCATTTCCAACCTTAATATTTTCTGATGATATAAACTAATTACAAATACTTAACAGATTTAAATTAATATGAGGCCAAGCCCACCCAGTCGGCACTACACCATGGACGAGTGAGGATTGACCAACCAGAGATCGGTATTAAAATAGGAGACACAACAAACTGGTAGGGCACGATTCACCCGAGGGCGACGCCAGAATCAACATGCTAATCCGGTACAACTATATAGAATGTATTAGGTAGGTGCTTCGTTGATTGATTGATTTGATTTGATATTATGTGTGATATGATATGATTTGTTTACATATGCCCAACCTGCTGCTGCACTGCTTGATTTGATGCTTGCTTGATTTGCTGAAGCAGGAATCAAACCTGGGACCTTCTGCATTGGAAACTGTTATTGGGCCTTGGTTTTAGACTGTCACTGGACCATCGAACGTAAAACAAAAGTTGATTCTTGATTGTAAAATTATTTATATTGCAACATAACTTTTTATTACGAAAAACTTCCAATATGTTTTTTACTCATACGCATACGAAATAATCTGACCTGAAATTTCACCGAAGAAATACAATTAATAATAGATGGAAGTGGTGTTTTCAATTTACCTACAACGATAGCTTAAAAATAAAATTTGATAAGGCTTATAAATAATGAATTTACGGAGTACAAAAAATTAAAATTTCTCCATGAGCTTGTTTTTAGCTCTAAAATTGCACGTTTAACTTGTGTGATCATAGTATGAAAATTTGTTTCATTATTTTATGAAATCCTGTAATGTCGTGATTTGTTGTAATTAGGAAGTGGTTGGATGGAAGAGAAGGCTTAACAGGCTTTAATCCCGCCATCAATAAAGACGACAATCAAATCAAATCAAATCTTTTTCGTGATGAGGGTTTCCAAAAATGAACCAAAAGATAACAAAATTTCCAAGTCTGGCTCTCATATCCACATCGTGCGAGATAGCAAGGAGGACGCAAGGAACATTGCGCCCATGCTAATTGCCAGCACAAGAGAATCAAGCGATGATGGTGTGAGCTAGACATCAGAGGATTAATATTAATTGAAAAGTTTTGTAAACCGGCTCCCAAAGGAAATGTCTACACTAAGAAAAGTTTTCCGAAGTATCAAATCCTGCTTCGATTGCAAACGACATTGGCGAGACTTAATGTGAGGATTAGGAACTTACAACTCAAGAGAATACTTTTCATGATTCCATTTGTATGACAGTGAGCAGTATAAAGAATTTGAGAAATCAAGCTCAAAGAAATCTTGGTGTGTGTGTTTTCTTTCCTCAAGAATAGGTAGAACCATAGTTACTAATATAACACATAGCTTTGTTTGTGATAACTTTATGTTCCAACAAAAACATATTGTATTTCATTTACATTTTACTAAAACAAAAAAAAACTCTTCACAAACCACATATTGGATTTATTTGTTTGTATTTTATTTACAACTTATATGATATTAAATTGAATAAAATAACATAATAGAGAGTATAAAAATCACAAACTTCAAAACTTCAAAACAACTTCAAAACACTTGTGCATAACACAAAGTTGCTAACGTAGTTTTAAGCATTGACCAATATCAAGTGCAAGTATTATAAAAGAACAAAAACGAGTTACAAATCCGTTTAATTTACGGGTTTAATTTTTCAGTATCAATTGAAATCAATTAGTTCTGTTATTGGATTCAGTTCCATTATACACCGTATTAAAACCAGCAGAAATGTTGAACACCGTGCACATGGAAACATAACGTAATGTGACAATACGTCCAGCCGGCCAGAGATGCAGTATGGTAATTAGGTGATGGCTTCCACACCCCTCCCCATTAAACGGCAATCGAATCAGTCTGGTAATTCCAGAGCTCATGACCCGGCTCCATTAGATCACTCAAACCAATCACCCAGTATACTGTTATACACCGTGCTAACGAGCGTCGGTTCGATTCGATTGCGCACTTCTTGATAGAAATTAACTGGGGCGTACGGACGTGACGAACAAACACGGTAGAGTAGTTTAATTCACTTTTTTAGTTTCATATTCGTCAGCAATCAACTGCGGAGCTACACCTAATTGCGCATTGTTTGGCGGTAGGATACAAATGTGTCGGTTTAATGAAGTTTATGTTTTATCTATGAACGGGGTTAAAACATAACCTGGATTATATTCACAGGGGTGGGATTTGAGTTACCATAGAATCTAACATACTTGGATGTAGCAGTACCATTATAATACTGTACTTGATAGTGTGTTATAGTTAGGGACCCTGAAATTTTGTGAATGACTTTTTTCTCTAAATTATGCTTAATATGACCGTTTTTAAGACAATAATCAAGTTAGAGCAAAATCAGGACCTTTTCACAATTATTCTGTAATTTTTAGCTCCAAAATATGTAATAAATTTGACAAATGGGCATTGAAATCAACATTTCTGTTTTAACGTACTATAGTTGGCACTATGACAGTTGAAAATATTATTATAGAACAGTAACACGCCTAGCTAATTCCAATTAAGCTAACTTTATATGAGCCCCTGAGAACACAAGTGGTGTAACTCACTTTTTGTCACATTTGAGTTAGGAGCGGTAAAGTGTTGGGAGAGGTACATTTTATTAACATGTAAAGTGGTGTAAGCATGAGTTCATGTTTTCACTGCTAGATAGCACTGCAAGTCATTTCTTGTTTAGAGTTATGAGAAGTTGTTTACAGAAGTGGTGTAAGTCGTTCTTCAATGCATTGCAATGGCTGCTTTGACAGATATGGACAGATATTATGATTTCTGATGAAGTGAATGAAAACTATTATTATAGTTTAATTCCCTAGTACCCTATTATTACAATGTCGAGTGCTACTAATACAGTACTAGTGGGTGTAAGTCACTCATCCAATCAATTAATCTGCAATTTGGTTTACAGCACTAGTGGTGTAAGTCCAGAAACATTGTTAAATTGCAACATTATTTTTCAAAATTTCCAAATTTCAGAATGGTACAAATTTAAGTTTAACCTTTGTGCAACTGTTGAAAACATAACCAAATCCAAGTGCATTCCCAATGTTTTCCTTAATGACTTAACTTTACCTCAATTTATCTCAGAATGGTAAATATTGAGTTACACCATTTGTGTTCTCAAGGGCTCATATAGCCTAAATATTTGTTTTTTGTAAGTGTAATACGTGTTCAGTTCACTGTAGTGTTTGTAGTGCTATTGTAATGACGAATGCCTTTACCTCGAGTTTATATACTGAAATTGAAGATTTTTTATAACGAAATGAGAACTTTTTATTTGCTAATTATTGTCAGGGTCCCTAGTTATAGTATACAACGAGTATGAATATGTGTCATTGATAATATTGAAGTATAAATATTATAAACAATATAATTGTAAATGACAAAATTATAGAGCACCATACTATATAGATGTGTTATTTTCATGGCAGTATTTTAGTGCTGGTTGAGTGTATAAAAACCAAAATCATTACTGGAAGTATAGAAGTATACTATAAAAATGTACAAAAACCCTGTATGACGACCACACTCGTGTCCTACCAGTAACAGTTCCATAGCTGGTTAAACTCCTGATAGTAGGTAGGTACCTTACCTTCCTATTTCTAGGACTTCAAACTAAGTACCAGTGGCAACAACTGGTGTTATTGTGCGCTGGTACGCTAGCACCACCATAAATATTCCCTTCTCCAATTTCAATTTCTTATCTTGTGTGAGAAGATTCAAAACACACAACAATTATTACTTTTACTAGGAAAACGCTAAAGTCCCGCCGCGTTGATGGATGAGCGTTTTTGTAATTTTTTTGTTTGCGTTTTTTGCGTTTGTTTGCACTTTTCCTTTGCAAGTGCTTTTTGAATGCATTGTAGGTGATTGTTGTCAAGTTTCTATTGTTACGTGTTAATTGGTATTATAAACCTCAATAAACTCATATTAAAACCTTTTTTTCTGTGGATTCTGGCTAACTTTTTCAACTTTTTCTTTCAAAAGGTACTACATCACCATAACCCTAATGTCCATGTGCTGAACGTTGTAGCCCCACCCGTTTGGTCAGAATCGGCCCGAATGGGACGAAAATATCGCTCTAAAAATTGAAAAACTTATATTAAAACCTTTATTTCTATGAATTCTGGCTAACTTTTTCAACTTTTTCTTTCAAAAGGTACTACATCACCATAACCTTAATGTCCATGTGAAATATGAACGTTCTTTTTGAATGCATTGTAGGTGATTGTTGTCAAGTTTCTATTGTTACGTGTTAATTGCGGTATTATAAACCTCAATAAACTCGTATTAAAACCTTTATTTCTGTGGATTCTGGCTAACTTTTTCAACTTTTTCTTTCAAAAGGTACTACATTACCATAACCTTAATGTCCATGTGAAATCTGAACGTTTTAGCCCCACCCGTTTGGTCAGAATCGGCCCGAATGGGACGAAAATATCGCTCTAAAAATTGAAAAACTTATATTAAAACCTTTATTTCTATGAATTCTGGCTAACTTTTTCAACTTTTTCTTTCAAAAGGTACTACATTACCATAACCTTAATGTCCATGTGAAATACTAGGAAAACGCTAAAGTCCCGCCGCGTTGATGGATGAGCGTTTTTGTAAGTTTTTAGTTTGCGTGGGACCACTTTTCCTTTGCAAGTGCTTTGTGATGCATTGTAGGTGACTGTTGTCAAGTTTCAATTGTTTCTTGTTAGTTGTTATTATAAACCTCAATAAACACATTTTAAAACCTTTATTTCTATGCATTCTGGCTAACTTTGTCAACTTTTGCAACTTTTTCTTACAAAAGGTACTACATCACCATAACCGTAATGTCCATGTGAAATATGAACGTTGTTGCCCCACCCGTTTGGTCAAAATCGGCCTAAATGTGACGAAATATCGCACTTAAAGTAAAAAAAACTCATATTAAAACCTTTATTTCTATAGATTCTAGCTAACTTTTTCAACTTTTTCTTTCAAAAGGTACTACATCACCATAACCTTAATGTCCATGTGAAATATGAACGTTGTAGCCCCACCCGTTTGGTCACAATCGGTCCAAATGCGACGAAAATATCGCATTAAAAATCGAAAAACTCATATTAAAACCTTTATTTCTATGGATTCTAGATAACTTTTTCAACTTTTTCTTTAAAAGGGTACTTCAACACCATAATCTTAATGTCCATGTGAAATATGAACGTTGTAGCCCCACCCGTTTGGTCAGAATCGGCCCAAATGTGACGAAAATATCGCACTAAAAATCGAAAAAATCGTAAAAGTACGATATTCATGAGAAATATTTCTTCGATTGTACCCAAAAACAATACACCTCTAAGTTCAGAGAAAACGAAGGTCCCCTCAAATTTTCATCAAGATCGCATATGCCGTTTGCCCGGAATCGAGCGAACAAACAGACAGAAAAAACAAAAAAAAAAAAAAAAAAAAAAAAAAAAAAAACATTGGAGCTAAATTTTTTGGGGGTCAGTGAAATTGAAGTTTTCGCTTCGCTCGCTACGCTCGCTACGCTCATCCAATGAACGTTGTAGCCTAACTTGTTTGGTCAAAATCGGACCAAATGTCATGAAAATATCGCACTAAAAATCGAAAAAAATCGTAAAAGTACGATATTCATGAGAAATATTTTTTCGATTGTACCCAAAAACAATACACCTCTAAGTTCAGAGAAAACGAAGGTCCCCTCCAATTTTCATCAAGATCGCATATGCCGTTTGCCCGGAATCGAGCGAACAAACAGACGGAAAAAAAAAAAAAAAAAAAAAAAAAAACACCCGAGCTAAATATTTTGGGGGGTCAGTGAAATTGAAGTCTTCGCTCCACTCGCTACGCTCGCTACGCTCATCCAATTATATTTCAACGTATTAAACAGCTGCAGCGGCCCTAGTAAAAAAGAACTCCAATGGGTTTCATTATAACCCGGTCGTAATTGGAAAAGATTATGTTCTTTCAAAAAATGATTTAAAATTTTTTTTTCTGTTTTTGGTGGTGGTGTCGGGTTGACAGAAGAAATTATTTGATTTCAATGAAAATATTCATCTTTTGTTTTGCAACGTTGTCTTGACAGGCTATAAACCTGTTGATAAGCTTCAATACGTAAATAAATAGATTAACTTGATTTCTCTGGCTTTTGGTATTTTAACTACAATTTTCAAAACCCGGAAAATGCAAAATTTGAAGTTGAAATGGAATTCAATAATTTTAAAATACCATATTCTATACATTACAAAAGTGTTTAAAATTGAAGCCACTGTAGACAAAGACCTTGCATTTGTTTCTGCATTATGTGTATGGTAATCAAATTAAAAGTAGGCCTACCTATCCCTAGTCCCCCACAAAACCAATGATAAAAGTTACATAAGGGGGGCTTCAAAACACCTTGAAAGGTAACTAACGTAATTAACGTAATTTAACGTAGAATCAAAAATTGTCCACTCCCTGACCCCATGCATTTGTATATGCATAAGGCCTACTCATAAACCACACTACCCGGCAATGTTGTGGGAATACCCATTGAACCTGTTTTTCTGGGAATAACAATGAAACAGGTTTGCAATGTACTTTCTTCACATACACTAGAAAAACGTTCTCATCTCAAAAAAGTCGTTGTTGGTGCATTAGACAAGATGTTCACATGAATATCCTCACGCATGAATGTTCACATCTAAGCAAGTAACTGAGCATAGGTATGAAACCTTACAAAATCTACATGTACTGGTAGTGAAATGCAATAACAAATCTTGGCAGATATTTTCACAACCTTCATGACCCACCAATCAGTCATCACTTCACAGGTGGGGTGTTCTTTCATGACTAAGACCTACTTGTCCAATTCGATTTTTAGACGAGTGAGCGCAGCGAACGATAAAAACCTTTCTTTTAAGAAAACAATGATTTATTTAAAATGAAGTTTGTATTCCTGAAGATTTCCTTGGAAATCAAATACCAGTATTAGACAAAATTTCAATACTTTTTTAAACTTTACTTTCAAAAAAGTAAATTTCATTAAATTTAAGAACTCGATCAACCTTTTAATAAACCGAATATGTAAAGCTCGGTGCTCAGAGCACAAATTTCTAAGCGTCACATATGCAACGCTTCGTAATCAATGAGATTATAAATTAGAAAAAATACTATTCATGAACCGGTTACAAATTTTGGGTCCAATTCATTCCAAGTTTACGTTTTTCTTTCTTTATTAACTAAAAGGAATTACGGCAGTATCATCCAATTGACAACACAGACAGACTTAAATTTCTGGGACTAAACATCACTGCTGATCTCAAATGGAACTTCCATGTGCAAACCATAAGAACAAAAACGTCTAAATTACTAGGATTTTTGTACAGTAACCTTAAAGAATGCAAGCCAAAAGTTCTAAGGACATTATACCTGACTGTAGTTCATCCTACACTACTATAATTATGCAATTCCAACATAGCATATCCATCGACGGAAATAAATTTAAGCACTCTGGAACATATTCAAAACCGGGCAGCAAAATTGATACTGGGTTTTGATAAGTCTCTCATTGCTGAAGAACGTTGTGGAAAACGTGATTTTCCTCGAATCAGTAATATTATTAGATACACAAGTCGCGCAAGCGCGGCTTGAAGCCGCTACGCGGAGGGCGTGGAAAACCTCGTAGTTGGAAAACCTCGTTGACGCGACAAAATCGCGAATCGGTCCGTGTACGGCCGCGATTCGGTAGTTTGCGGGTAACGTTTGTCGTTTATCCGAAGTCCTGGGACAAATTTGTTTTACGGGACACTTTCGGTACGCCGCCGGACGCTGTCCGCCGCCTCTAAGTACGGTGAAAAATGATTTTCGAAATCGGAACATTTTTACGCCTTTTGTGTAAAATGTGTGAGAAATGTTTTCCTGGGACAATTGTTCGGGACTCTGATGTGAAAGACGCCACTTCATACGCACTTGTATGCAATGCTGCTATCGATACATTCCCTGCGCCACGTCATGAGCCACATTACGTCAATCCTCGGGAACGGTCCTGACCTTGACAGAATGTGATGCTCCACGCGTCAGACCGGCCAAGCCAGGCCAAGCTATGCAACGGTCCCAGTAACATCTGGTGTGTCTCGCCCGTCCGAAGGTCGTGAATCTCCGAGCCGTTGCCTGATTATTTGAAAATTCAAGGTTCGGTTGTATTACCATGTTAGGTTTTACATTTCCTTCTGATGAGGAAAAATCGCAAACCGAGACAGTTTTCCAGTTTTTCTTTCATTCTTGGCTATGGTAATTAAACAGTATAAATCTGAGGCGACAAATGCATGTCCAAGAATAATCAAAAAGTTCAATTGCTGACGCTTCCTTGTTTTCCGACACTTTTTTGGGGCCTCGCCGGATCCTACCCGCCGCCCCGAAGCTGCGGGTAAAAGAGGATGTAGTAAAAAAAATGTTATTACATTATTTAACAATCACACATTGATTACCGGTCAGAAGCCAAAAACACGGGCGAATATCACAAACAATAAAATGTTTATTATCAAAATGTAGGTAACGGTCCCGTGCGTGCAGAGTGATATTTTTGGTTTCCCAAACTCACTCATTGCACTCTTGTCTCCTCCCCTGTCTACCTTTCAAACGTAACCAAATGCGTGATGTTTTGGTATGACAATTTCCATAAAGATCGGATACAGTGGTTTTTACCATTCGTGAATTTTACAAAAAATATTTACCGTGCTTTTAGTGACCTTGAATGCAAAATTTAACTATCAAACAGTGTCCCGGACCGAACTCTAAGACTTCGCCCTAACCCGGGTTCGAACCCAGGTTCTCAAACCAATTTTATTTCAATTCCTTTATACTTGCGCTACATTAACGAGCCTTGGTCGTTCCAAATCGAACCGAGGAAAAACAAAATTTTAAACTTTTAAAGTTGCACTGCAAAATGTTAAAAAAATTCCAACTTTACGATTTTTTCCCTCGCAATCGGAAAGAAATATCGGGGCAATTTTGGTTTTAACCCGTTCGCTATTTTATTGGCTTTCGGAATTGTCAAACCTCGGGGCTCTACCGCGCATCTCAAAATTTAAAAAAAATGGAAAATGGAAAATCCAAACAATGTCCGAAAAAAAGAAAACGGTAAACATTTTTGCCGTCTGGACCCCCCGCGTTAACTCCGCACGGGCACTTCTCACACGCCGTAAGTGAATTTGAAAATTCTGTTTTTTTTAAACATTTTTTATTTAAACAGCAAGTTTAACTTTTTTCAAAATTACGCGCATTTCAAAATGTTCATCGTCGCCCCGGCAAAAGTATTGTAACGGCCCTAAAACCCCTAACGGTGCTTGTACCCGGAACGATTCCAAACGCGCCCGTACCGTCGGCGTTCGGGTGCAAAGCCTACTTTGGGCGCGGCAACCGTGAGATAAAATAATTATGATTTTTTGATGCCAAAACGGACACGCATGTCAATTTGGGGGGTTCCATAACTAATATACAAATGCTACAAAATGGGTCATGTTTGGTATCACGATTATCGTAAAGGTCCGATGGATGCCTTTAAACCATCCGTGAATTTTAGAAAAAATGTGTACCATGCTTTTTACGATTTTAAATGAAAACTCATACTGTAAACAAGTGTCCCGAATCGTGTTCGAAGGCATCTACTGATCCGGGGTTCGAACCAAGGTTCTCAAACTAATTTTATTAAATTCCTTCATCATTTCTCTACATAAATGTGCCTTGGTTAGCGGAAATTAAACCTAGGGAAGTCGATTTTTTTATTTTTTTAAATTGCACTGTCAAATTTTCAAAATTGTCCAACTTTGGGAATTTTTTTCGCCCATTCTGAAAAAGAAGTGGGGACCAATTTTTTTAAAGCTTGTTACCCAATTCATTGGCTCTTGTAATTGGCAAACTTTGGGGCTCTACCGTAAATCCAAAAATTTCCAAAAATTTGGAACCGGAAAATCCAAACAATGTCCCATAAAAAGAGAACGAAACGTTTTTCCGAAAATGTTTTTGGATAGGCCGCCAGTTTTTGTTAATGTTTACACGTTAAAACAAAAAACAAAAATTCGGGAATGCTCCAAGTAATATCTGCGTTTTTTATAAAATTTTCTCGTTTCCAAATCCAAATTGTTTATCGCCGTCCCGGCCAAAGTATGATAGTCGGCCCGGAACCCTTCGCGTCGCTTGTACCCGTAATTATTTCGAAAGCGTAGGAACCGTCGACGTTTGGGTGCGTAGCATACTTTGGGCGCGGCAACCGTGAGTACAAAAACTGTCAAAAACGACGTTTTTCGCGATTTTTGACTTTTTGACCCGGAAGCAAATTTTTGTCGGGTCGCGGGTATTTTTTTCGAAAATGTCGATCTTTTCTCGTGGAGGAGCGTCCAAAATGTACGCGTTTATCACGCTCCTTGGCGGAGAAAACGTCTTGCGTGGAAAAACTCGGTTTCCGCCGCCAGTCCAGAGTTAACGTAGTATTAATAGTTAGATTAGATAGATGGATATTCTTCTACTTGCAAAGGGATTATGTATACGAGCTGATGTTCACCTGGACAATCGGTATGTTTTCTTGGGTAGGGGTGCCAAGAGTGGAGTGCTGCTGCGCCCTCCTTTTGCGCGAACACTGGCTTATCAGAGATCATTCTACAAGAGAGCTGCCAGTGTTTGGAAGTGCCTTTGGACATCCTGATAAGGCATTTAAAAGGGCCATTCAAGGTCACTTCAGATGACAAATGATTGCCTGATTGGCCTAGAATTGACAACCACTGCTAAGAATAATGGATCTCTGATACCGGCTAAATTCACTAGTTCTTCATTTCATTTATAACTATCACATTAATAAACTGTATCATCTATTTCAATTTTCAACATTATCATTATCATCCTTTTAGAAGAGAATTTATGTTATTTATTATTTTATTAGTGTTAAGAATGGATCACTGCGGTGGATGGGCCACAATAGGCCTGCTTTCCTGTTTCATTCTGTAATTTTTGTGTATTATGTGTACAAATTACAGTGAACAACAATAAATAAATCCTTGTGTTATCACTCTGAACCGCTTGCATAGAACAATGTGACTAACAAGTTTCTGGTGAAGGTAAAATATATAAATGTGTATGATTCAGTAAGTTTCATCAAGAGTCAAGAGGAGACATCTAAAACTTTCATCGGCGTTAACTTGATGAAGAGAGTATTGTCATTCATCAAGATTTATAAGAGCTTTAGAAGCAATGGTCAGTGTCATTCAATTATGTCAAGAGGAAATTGAAGGCACAGGATACATCCAAAATTCAAATATGTAGCCGTGTTGCTTGCAATCGATTACACCCATTTGACAGCGAGTTTCATATACTATTATATAGGCCTGCCGCCTACTACGTACCTACATATTACATACATAATTCAGAGGCAAATTAAGAATGTTCCATTCACCAGCACACAACAAAATAAGTAAAAATTACATCGCGTGTCCAGGAATTATAGGCTACACTTAAAGGGATCGTTCATCTCTTATGTAAAGGTGTACCCAGACATCTATTTACCTAAGTAGACTCCATTTACAACAAATTATTTCTTGAAAATAATCATAATCTTCATATATTAATTGTTAAATATGTAATGAAATTGACTACGTTTTTGCCACTTCGCTGTACTGGCAACAACGCACAACACGGCCTTGGCTTCGGAGTCGAGTAGCCGGGTGTCGCGGCGAACTGAGTTATCGTATTGGACATTTAAAGATGCTTGGGGAGGGGGGATATGACATGTAGTCAAGTATGGCATACTCGCTTCAAATAAGGTTGAAATAAAAACGCATGCCATATGTTATTCGTCTCAAGTGTCAAGTGTAGAGGTGTTTACGAAGTTATGTGGTTTTGACAATCGACTTGATAAGCGCCAGCGCACTTACTGTATACACATTCAAAACCCCGTACACCTATAGCCGAAATATATATTTACTCAATTTACTGCCGATGCCAGTGTGTTATTTGTTCATCCTTTTGTCGAATATGCTGTTGATTGATGTGGATTTTTAAATCTTTGTTTGTGTTTGGAATGGTTCTTTTAATCTATATAGCATAAGATATATTATGAGTGGGGTGTGCCTGCATACTCGAACAATATAAACAAAAAGCGATAAGCTAATGGGCCTAAAAAGGAAGAGAATAAACATTAAACACTGCCCAGAAACCTTACGCGGACCTCTTCACATCAGTTGGACACGTGCACTCGTTTCGATCAATCGTTCATGATGACATTGAGGAGTGGTGTAATAGGTACAAAAAAATAAGAATTCTTATTATACGTTACAGTGCAAGCGAATTCTATTCAAGTGTTCGTGTAGGGTTTGTACACAAAATGTCAAAATGTCAACCGACAAAGAGTAAAAATTGTTGCGACGAGAGTGACTTTATTAGTGAAATGCTTGAACGTGAGTCGGTGCAGTGTATAATAACTAAGCATAGTAGTTTTGGGCAGATGATAGTTTTCAAGTACGTTCTCAATATTTTACGCCACGAAAAGCTTTGGAAAAACATCCATCAGTACATTAGAGAAACATTGATGTCTGGCGTAATAAAGTAAGCCTACATACTCATTGTTTATGGCTACAATTACAAACAGAAACTGATCTAACAGGCAACATAGATTTGTTATTTATTCTGTACACAAGTGTGGTCATAAGGCAGCTTTAAATAATAAATATAAGGAGTATTCCATGAGAAACTAAAATAAAATGCCGCTTGTGATAATGATACATTGTTAATCGGTTTTCGGATAGATGTAGTACATGCATAACGCGCTAGAGTTATTCGGGAGGTTCGCGGTCGATCCTCACCACTGACAATCCTGACATTTACATGATTACGGAAACTGCTGTTAGCCCATAGCGTTTGGAATTACTTTAATAATTTAATTTCACTTATTGTGGAAGAATAATTGATTTTTTTAAATGCTATAACCAAATCGCTTTTGTTTTTTTAAAGTGCAAGTTATTCTGTATTGTGCGTGAATTTGTTTATTTATTTATAATTGAACCGATAGGGGAGAGAAAACAGCTTCCAAAAGGATGTATTTTCTCAAAAACGAGAAATGAAAAAAACATTAAAGTGACGGAAAACTACGACGTGTGTGTGTGTTTGTGTGTGTGTAAGAATCGCTATCGCGTGTATTATGTTGTTGTATAGGTAATACTTATTCAACTCCACTGATAGGCCTACCTGTCAACTTTATAAGAACGTGCCAATATAATATTTATTCCATTAAATTGACGACAATAACGTATGTGTTTCAAAACAGGTGTTGCTTTAATTGTAACGTATTGTTAAAAAGATGATCGCAGGCCTTCCGCTTTGTTTTCAGTTGAACAGAGTATCTCGACAGATAGACCGGGACCTGCCTCGCGCGTTACTCGCCACTAGTAGCTGTGCTGTGTTGCAACAACTTGCCAGCTCCGGACCAGTGACGTCACTGACCCGAAGCGCGCCGGTGAATTTAAAGACCCCTATTGACGTAGGTCTGGAAATATACACAATGAACTTAATTTTTATGTTCGTACTTGATTTTAAGAATAACTTGTTAAAGAGGTGAACGGGCCCTTTAATCAAAGATTAACAGCATACCTGCCAAGTTTTGAATTCCCAAATTCGTAAAAGTCCCCAAACAGACTTTTAAGGGGCAAACTAGGTGGCGCGGGCAACCGGGGGGTCTGGGGGGCGAGCCCCCCAGCAAAGTGGGGGGGTCCGGGGGGCTTGCCCCCCGGATTTTTTTTTACAATCTTGGTGCAATTTCGTGCGTTTTAGTGAGTTTTGGGGACACTTTAATCATTCTTTTTTTCTCGGCATGTTCAATGGAGGGGGTAGGGCGGGCGGACCGTGAGGGGGAGGGGGTTGCACATACCAAGGAAGGCAAGAAACGTAAAATTCACACGGCGCGCCAGTTTTCAATATAAAATAACGATTTTTGTAAAAAAAAAAAAAAAAAAAAAAAAAAAGTTTTTTTTTTTGAAAATTTTTGAAAATTGAAAAATTCGTAAAATTGACAGGGCAATCGTAAAATCGTAAATGACTACCGTTTTTCGTAAATTTTACGAATAATTCGTAAAACTTGGCAGGTATGTAACAGTATTCCCATGACAAGATCAGAGACTCATTTACGACAGTTGATACTGGATTAAGGTAACAAACAACTTTAATTTTAGCTGTAGTCGTATCAGCAGGTGAAAAGTTTTGTTGCCCCCAGTCCTTCAGGCTGGACTTTATGTTCTCTATGCTTTCCCAACCTGTCTACCCTTTTCCAATCTAAACTAAATATAGGTATGCCTAGATCCAGGATAATCAAATCTTATCAATACGTATATACAGGCCCTACTGTAGTATTATAAAATGAGTTGTAGCTATTAGAGATAACATCGGGTACCTGTAGTAAAATTCGGAACTGGTTCCAGCACTCAAATTTCCCTGATACCCGGATCCTGTTACGTCACAAATCACGATGTGTGGAAATTCTTTTTCCTACTACAAGCTGGTTTGAAAGTCATTGCTGAATTAATTAATGAAGGCCTACCGACTGACAGTCTACGAGTCGCTACTTTTAAAAAGTAGCATGCTATCGCTAATGCTACACGCCCCAAAAAAGTAGCTTTGCTACTTTCTCGCTACTGTTTTTTTAGATGTAGGGACACTACATTTGCGCTACAAGAGAAATGTTGTGCGCTACTTTTCTGTTACATATTTGTGTTTAATAGGGTGTGTGGAGCTCTCAAATTACCCAGTTTTTATAAGTCTTTTGACGTTGTTCCGAGATGATATTTGGCTCCATTTATGTTGATTCAATTGTGACCTTGACCTATCATAGAAAGCACAATAGTTTTTATTTCCATTACGATAGGTGTTCTTTAAACGTTTAAGCTAGTCTTCTTAAGAATTCTAGGCCTAACGAAACATTCACATTGAAAAATTTCTTGTGAACAACGAGTTTTTCGCAGAATTACGGCGGAAGAATGCAACAAACAATGCTGACGAGGATCGGAGTAGGCCTACTGGACAATAGTGATTTATTAATAGGCCCGAATGTCCCAAGGGAGGGGGGATATAAGACGTGATTCACTTAACTTCAATGTGCAATACCGACGATTGGCGTATAATTATTGATCAGATTAAGCTCTAAATCAATAACCTGACTTCTCATTATCATTGATACATCTTCGCCTGCGTTTTGTGAAGAGTTTTCGACCCTGAAATAGCACTCAAGATGCACCATGCAATTTAATAATCACTGCAATATTTTTGTTGGTCAGACCTACGAACTCCCGATGTGACGGATCGCTCGCATCTTCGGACGACTTAAAGAGAGAGAGATGGAGAGAGAGCGCGAGAGAGAGGCTCTCTCGGGGAGCCAGCGAGGGTCATGTGAAGGTTGCAAGTGAGACGAGATTACGGACCTACACGGCGAGCATATGACAAGAAACTCGGAGACTCGGAACATTTGCGGCGCCGCGGCTGATTTTTTACAGTTACGTGATTCTGGGACTGGTGGGGCCGGAACTTAAAAAGTAGCGACGTAAATAACACTTTTTTTCAAGCTACAGATACAAAAATTGTAGCATGCTACAATTTCACAATTTCACTACTTTTTTAAAGTAGCACGCTACATGCCTCGCTATGCAAAAAATGTAGCATGCTACAAGTAGTAGCGCGCAACACCCCAAGACTGCCGAGTGACTAGGTTTCCGTCCGTCTCTGGAAACTTTTGCAATAATCGTACACAAAAAAAGTATCGCGTTGATAACCAGGCAATGATCTTCATTCTTTATTACACTACATTGCCCATTAAGTATGGTTTTGTACTCCACAAAACGCAGTCTAATTTAATATTTGTTTCCATGTATTAATCTATGGCTATAATAAAGAACATGAACATGAACATGAACACTGTAAAGGCAGTGTAACTCGTGGTAAGTAGGTATAGGCCTACGCGCAGATAGCAGGGGAAAGCACGCACGCATGTGGGAAAATCTCTCACTACTATCGCCGATACATGCTCGATGTCACCCAGCTACTAAGATAGAGGTGATGTGTCCTACCTGTAACGCAGGATGACAGCCCAGTTCCAGCAGCGTCTTGACCACCCCGACGTGTCCCTTGTTGACCGCAATGTGCAGCGCAGTCTGGCGTCGCTTGTTTCGAGCGTTGAGGTCGGCCCCGGCTCGGGCCAAGAGTTCCATCACCGCGGGCTCGTCACCGAACGCAGCGTGGTGAACAGAGCGGTCACCGTCCTTGTCCTGTAGACACACAACAGTCAGTGTTTGTAAATTATGGAACCATGTAGGCCTACAGTTGGTCGTTTTCAAAAGTAGATATTAGTATGTAAAAACAAAAATTCTTAATAACCTGCTTGTAAAATTACAACAGGTACTAAGCATTGGAGGCTTCCAAGATTTCTTCCGAAATTTTTTGGCGTGCATCTATTTTTACGGTCCTTGTATCACGAGACTAACATCACTTTGTGCTCGCATCTGCCGAAATATACGCCACAAACGTCGTAAACCGCGTGTGCACGGTCAGTGACTCGGTCGGTTTCAATTCAAATAAGTTGGCAGAAAAACTCAAACTCAACTCGACTTTTTGAGTACTCGCACACCCCTAGTTGTTTGATAATTGATTATGGAACTATTGATACGAAAATAGTGACGTCCCCTCGAGTATGATCAAAACAAAACAAAATTAATTTTTTATGGATTGTATTGAGCATGAGCAATCAAAATTAATAAAAATTATTAATTGACAAAACCCCAATATCAATATTTCCAACAGCCCATCCACAATATAGACAATAGTTACCTCTATCTCCACGTCGGACTTGCTCCTCAGCAGTATCTTGATGACTTCTAAGTGGCCGTTCTGACTGGCAGCCTGCAACGCCGTGTGGCCGGCGAAGACGCCGTTCACATCCGCGTCCGGCCGTAGGAGCGACTCTTCGCACTTCTGGGCGTCTCCGTTGGCAGCCGTCTTCACCAGCTCCTCGTTCACGTCGCCAGACACGTGCGTCTCAAACAGTTTCTTCAGCAGCGCGCTCAGACGCTCTGTAACACAACATGACAACCGGTTAGCATAGGTTGGAATTGTACAGAACAATTTCTCTTTAACATTGTTGATAAAACTGACTGAATCAAAGAAGGCCTTTAAAGTTTTAAAATAACAGCAAAATATTTGTTAACATTTATTGGGGCAAGACATAACCTCACTATTAGCCATTATGTGAAAAAAATTCAAAATTAGCAGAGTATTTACATTTTGAATTATTAGTATTTAAGCCGGCACCTCCACCATGGTGAAGGTGCCGGCCCATACCTCCCTACAGTTATAAAACTTTACAGCATTTCGTACTTTGTTTGCGAGGTCAGAGCTGAGCAAATCAAATTTAGGAACACTATTGCCCGTATCTTTTGAAAGTTGATAAAAGCAGAGTTTACAAAATTTTGTATATATGATACCTTTCAATTTATGTGCATTGTGCAACCTACAGTCAAGCAATACAATATTTGGTGTACTATTCAATTAAAAAAATATTTAGTAGGTATTCAAACTTTTAACCATCAACTAATCGACGACTCGGACCATAAAAAAATCATTTTATAGCACTTTCAATTTTACTTTATAATTAGGCCTATAGCACTTTGTAGCCTCTATTTTTTGGGGCTTATTTTTGTAATTCCTATTGTAAAACATAAAACACGCAAGACCTCGCCAATTCAATTTTGATATATTCACGTTCCAGATGACACAAAACGTCCACAAATGTAAAAAAAAGAGAAAATATCAATTTCGCATGTATCACATGCGATTTTTACGTATCTCTAACGATTGCACGTCATATTAATGGAAAGTTGCCAGTCCATTACCAATTAACAAACAAATTAGTACCAAACTGCAACCCTACTGATAGTATCGGCAACTCTCTACGAATGCTCTGCTCAAGACTGACCTCCACTGGACGTTCCCGGCACGGTCCCGTCTGACGAAGCGACCTTGGTCACAGCCACAGGGTTGTACGTCCAGGAGGTTCCGCACACTTCCACCTTCAGGTCGTTGTCGTGATAGATCTGCTGCACACGTCCGATCTTGCCCAGGGTCTGAGCACACAAACACAGGTCAGGCTATGGCAACCACAAGAGAAGAGTACCTAAGTTAATATTACACGTGGACAGCAGCCAGTTGGCTACAGTGTTTTATAACAATTAGAACGAATGTGCCCATGCACAGAACCATACAAATCCAACCTCCAATTGTACTCAGCAGTTACGAACAAACGTTCTCTATCCAAGCAATTGTAGTAAACGGCAACCAAAGATTGTAAATGGCTCCGATCAGTGCCACCATGTAATAGATCTACCTGTTTTATGTTGATAGAATGCCAATCAGCTAGATTGAATGTTTGGGATAAAAAACAAATTAACTTCGAGGTATGATGAAAGTTTACAAATTTTATGGATGATCAAGTCACATTTTTCGATACATTTGTTAGCGAGGTCTTATTCACTCAGAAGAAATATGGGCACTGACTAGAGTAGTAGTAGGGTTAATTCCTAATCTACTAGTCAGAGAGAGAGACAGCCAGCGGTTTAGCCGAGCTCGTTTAACCGGTTCCCACTCGAACACCGAAGTTAAGCAGAATTGGGCGTGGTCATGGGTAGAGTGGGTGACCGCTCTGCCCTGAAACTCACGTATACGCTGGTTAGAGCAGACAGAGGGTTCGAAAGCTAGTGTAACGGCTTCGTTCTCCTCGACATCTGCTCGGCAGTCCGAGCTAGTGGAGGAACTTATGTGACTATCAAAGTTACACCGTCCTGTCGGATGGGACGTTAAGCCGTTGGTCGGTACTTTTCGAAAGGAGTAGGCTACGTGTCGGTACCGGGTTTCCCCTCCTCCCTTCTGTTCATACTCCATCCTCATCTATCACCACTCATCGTCTCGATTAGCCAAAGTGCATAAATATGAGACGTTAAGCTTAAGCAATATCCAATCAATCCAATACTAGTCAGAGGCCACCCTTAGCTTCAGAATGATCAACACTTCGTTTTTAAACTTATGTTTTTGGATGAGCAAAGCAAAGACTTCAATTTCACTGACCCCTCAAAATATTTAGCTCCAATGTTGTTGTTTTTTGTTTGTTTGTTTTTCTGTCTGTTTGTTTGCGCTCTACCGGGCAAACGACATAATATGCAATCTTGATGAAATTTGGAGGGGACCTTCGAAAATCTCTGAACTTAGACCTGCCACGTTTTTTTGTACAGTCGAAGAATTATCTCTCATGAATATCGTACTTTTACGATTTTATTTTATTTTTAATGCAATATTTTGTGACATTTGGGCCGATTCTGACCAAACGGGTGGGGCTACAAGTTCACATTTTACAGGGACATTAAGGTTATGGTGATGTAGTACCTTTTGAAAGAAAAAGTTGAAAAAGTTAGCCAGAATCTATAGAAATTAGGTTTCAATATAAGTTTTTTGAGGTCTATAACAATTATCAAGTAGAATTAGAAACTTGACAACAATCACCTACAATGAGTACAAAGCCAGTCTTTGGGCCTCCAGATAGTTACATTCTATTAATTGGTATCAATAATAGCAATTAGTACTACTTAATAAAAATGATCCTTATTTAAAAAAAAATTATTTTGCAATGGGACTTGAAACAGTAAAGAGATCCCACGCATACTAAAACTTACCAAAAAAAGCTCATCCATCAACGGGACTAAAAAAGCGTTCGCGAAGCTGCCTAGTGTAATTATTCTCTTGATGTTATTTTGATCCATCAAATGAAGTCAGCTTCCATTACACCTCACAGGTAAGCTGTTAGGTCTTATCCCAACACTCATGAAAGAAATTAAAGTTGTGATAACAGATGCCAATACTAGCTGGATAACAGTCATTGCATTACCCTGAACGATCAAACGGCTTTCCTTTTAGGGTATGATGAAACCTTATAAGTGTGAAAGATGCAAAAACATAGAACATAACAATATATAACATTGTTTTATCAGGTGGTAGGGCCTAATCAATGGCCTTTTTCTGAGCAATCAAGATCTCATATTTAAATGCCTCCTGGTTTTGTATGTTATATTTTCTATGTTACCAACCGTACTTTCATCAAACAAATTCTCAGCTCTTTCATGTCTTGAAAGAAAGATATTAGATCCTGGAAACGGTTTGGCTTTTACTCCATACCACACAGATGAGAGGTTTACAATTGTGCAATTATATCCAAGGTCAAATACAATTTTCTTCCTTCTGTAGAACACTTGTGTTATTAATTACTAGGAAAACGCTTAAGTCCCGCCGCGTTGTTGGATGAGCGTAATTGGTGCATTGAGCTGCCATGTGTTATGCGAATTTTCTGTTGTTCTGTGGAAAAATCATTACTAAGTTGAATTTTTTTTAAATTAAATTTAAATTCAATTATTTAATTTATTAATCGTAATTGTTAAAAAAAAAATCGTAATTTTTATAGAAATAATTTCTCGATTGGGCTCAAATTTAACACTAATATATTAATTCATAAAATTAAGGTTCTGCGAAAAAATCATTACAATCGGATAAAGCATGTAGGTGTTATAAGTCAAAGAATTGTTTAAAAAAAGAAAAAACCCGTAAAATTTCGATTTGTATGATATATATTTTTTCAATTGCGCTCAAATTTCACAAGAATATTTAATTCATAAAATAAAGGTTCTGTGCAAAAATCATTAAAATCGGATAAAGCATGTAGGTGTTATAAGTCAAAGAATTTTTTTTTTAATCGAAAAAAATCGTAAAATTGCGATTTTCATGAGAAATAATTTTCCGATTGCGCTCAAAAACGTGGCAGTTCTAATTTCAGAGATTTCGAAGGTCTCCATAAAATTTCATCTCAATCGGAATATCGGTTTAGCCGGAATAGTGCGGACAAACAGACAAAAATACAAAAAAAAAAGAAAAGAAGAAAAAAAAAAACAGAAAAAAAACATTCCGGATTTTTTTTCTCCACTGTAGTAGAATGGAATTTTCGCTTCGCTCGCTACGCTCATCCAACTAGGGTTGGATTTGACTATGGATTCGAAATTGATGTCAAACCAATAATTTCAACATCACATCGAAAAAATTTGATATCGTAATTATTTTCGACATCAAATTTTTTTAAGACATTTTTTTAAATCCCTTTTTTAAAAAAGTAAAATATATGGTTTTTACATAGTAGTTCCAAAATCGATTTTTCTTTGAAATCTTTTTATTTTTTATTTTTAAGGTGCCAAATCGATGTTGAATCGAAAGCCAATTTTGCTTTGACATCGATGTCAAATCGAATAATCAATGTCAAGTCCCAATTCTATTAATCACCAAACCAAGCAAGTACGTCAAAGGTCCTCACCGGAGCCATCGCCTCCGCCCACTCTCCGTGTCCCCTCTGCAGTATCTTGATGCGTTCGAGATCGCTGCAGATCTGCACCAGATCCCCCACCGCAAACTGTTGCTGCGAGTCACCCGACCCAGCGGCCGGTACAGCGACGGCCACCTTGGTCAGCACGTTGGGGTTGAAGGTCCAGCGGTTGCCGCTTGGGTAGGAGACTACTATATCGTGGTCCTCGTCTATGCCTACCACGGTGCCAGTCGTGCCTGAAAACATTAATGTATTGTTGATTAACAAAAGGATCTACTTCACTTGACTTGATTTCTTTAGTTTAGTGACAGACTTTTACCTAAGACCAGTTTAACCAAACTTGAAGATTACCCTAGATACTCTCAATTAGACCTCACTTACAATTTCCTTGTGAAAAAAAAATTACAAATAACTCGTTGTTTATATCATTGATCTTCAGATTAGCAGTTAGTGAAACCGAGACTTCCCCTAATCATCAAAAGAGAACCCATGCATATTGACATTTGACACCACAGACCCAGTCCAACTGTAGGCCCTATCATTTTTTAAATTTATTGATGCATGCCACTGTGCCAAGATCTACGAAAGAATAAAAGATAGTAGAATTAGAAACTGTATAGAAGGAGATTTAAGAGAAGAACAACATGGTTTTAGAAGAGGAAGATCGACGGTGGACCAGATTTTCTCACTCAGACAGCTATGAAAAAATGCTATGACCCAAGAAAAGAACCTGTGTATGGCCTTTCTAGATATCGAAAAGGCATACGATAGCCTCAAGAGAGAGAAGGTTTGGGATGCAATGCAAAATATAGGAGTTAACAAAGGAATAATAACAAGAGTGAAAGAGATGTACTCAATATCTAGAAGTGCTGTAAAGACAAGAGGTGGAATTACAGAGTGGTTTGACATTAGGAAGGGGAGTGTACTACACCACTATTGTTCATTATTATTGTCATGGACGAAATCACTAGGAAAGTTGTAGAGAGAATAGGAGAAGAATGTATGAAAATAATGTTATTTGCAGACGATCTTTTGCTGTGGGGAGAGGATGAAGAGGGGGTGCAATCTCAAGTTGATGTGTGGAGTGTGGTGGCAGGAGAATATGGTCTGGTGTTTGGAAGTGGCAAGAGTGACACAATACTGATGACACGAGATAAAGCAAAGAATGTTGAGATTCTACTAGGACAGATTTTAAAGCAAGTGGAGAATTTTAAATACGTGGGGAGTATAGAAGCATGCGATGGAAGGATTCAACCAGGGATAGGAAGAAGGACGCAGCAAGCTATTGGGTTATTCCAATCTATCCGAGATCTCATATGGAACAGAGAAGTACCAAATAAGTGCAAGGTTCCATCTACCAGACCTACTTTGTTCCAATACTGACATATGCAGCAGAGACTTGGAATATGACAACAGTAGATCAGAGCCTTGTGCAGGCTGTAGATATGAAGTTTTTGAGAAGCATTGTAGGTAAGACTAGATGGGACCGAATACGGAATGAGGATATCCGAGATCAGTAGGCGAGAGGAATTTAATGGAGCGAATTAGAGAAAGAAGATTAAAGTGGTTCGGACATGTCAAAAGGATGGAAGGAGCGAGATTACCGTGAAGGATGATGGAATTGGAAATTCCAGGTAGGAGACCAAGGGGCAGACCGCGACAACAATGGCAGAATAGTGTGAGGAAAGATGTAGAACAGCGAGGAGGAGACTGGAATGTGGTGGAAGGAGAGGAGTGGTGGCAGAACAGAAGAAGATGGAGAGGCCTGTCTTCAATGCCGACCCAACGAAAAGTTGGACGTGGCAACAGATAATGATGATGATAAAGATGTTCACATACTCCTATAGCATTTTATACCATAAGGACTAAGGAGCAAACAACATAACATACTAAAAACTAGATAACAAAAATACAACACAAGTTGATAGACAATAATGTAGGAGATAGTAGGGAGTATGGGGACTATAATCTGCAATCAAGAGTATCTTGTCTATAATACAGTAGGTACAGTATAATTAACCACGCATACAAAAACTTGTAAAAAATACAGCCAAACCTTACACACTCAAAAGTAATGAGATCTAAAAAAAGGTCCAAGCTCATCTACCCTTCCACATTTGTGCATTCTTAATTCATAAACGTACAGTGCCCCGTAACAACATTGTTGAAAAGCTTGTCAAAAAAGAATTTCCAACTATTAATTTAAACGTAATAGAATAGTTCATCCAAATTCTACTTGTCTGATTAATAAAAACGTAATAGTCATGCAAATTCTATTTTGCCAAGCTTTTCAACACTGTTTGTTACAGGGCACTGTACGTTTATGAATTGAGAATGCGCAAATGTGTAAGGTTTGGCTGAATTTTTACGAGTTTTTGTATGGGTGGGATCTCATTACTTTTTCAAGTTCTACTGCAAAATTATTATTATTATTATTATTATTATTATTATTATTATTATTACAAAAATCAAATATTTTACGAGTCATTTCGCTGTGTTCGCTTTATTTATACCTAACGTTTTGACACGACGGTGCGTATCAGCGTCTGAGCAAGTGAAATGACACGTAAAATATTTTATTTCTGTAATATTTCGGGCAGTGAAAGCATCAAGATGGAAATTATTATTATTTATTTATTTTATTATTTATTAATTATTATATGAAAATATATATATATTTATTTATTTATATTATTATTTACATATTTTATACTTTAATGTTTATGCCAGTTTACCAACATGAATCATTTATCACTCTTGTTTCCTTATCAGTTATCACCTTTTAACCAGTTTTGTATTTTATAACCTCAGTTTTTTCTTCATTCATCTTGAGCTTTCAGCTGTTTTATATATTTATAGTTTAGTTATTCAAGTTTTCATTGTTGTATTTGTTGTAACATTTTAATTTTATAGTACTTGTTCATGTATTTAATTTTTTTATTTGGATAAAGGACGCATTAACCGTTGATTTGTATAACGTATTTGTATGGTTTTAAATTGTATTAATATTATTAATTGTTTAGTTTTAGTTACTTAACACTTGTAAATAATTTTTTGTTACAATAGATTAATTAATACATAATTAAGTACTAACTAAGTAGTAGTACCCCGGTGTAGTCACTTTTTTAATTTCTGTCTAAAGTACTAAGTAGTAATAATTGCTATGGTAATACCAATTAATTAAACGAGGGAGCGGAGCGACCGAGTGTCTCCATTCAACTCGAACGGTTCTCATTCTGTGATTCTGTCTGTCTATCTGTCTGTCTGTACGTCGAAAATCAGCCGAACCGCTGAACAGATTGGGCCGAAATTTTAAACCGACATCCGGTACGAAATTATTGAGAACTGCTAACAAAATCAACTAGATCCATTGCGATTTAATCCTACAATAAACAAAAATGTGATTTTTAAAATATCGATAGCATTTGTTTAGTAGCAGCTATCGGGCCCACATCTACGTGGCTTGCATGGCCTATTGCCATGCTATTGGTAAGCATTTAGCCTACCACACGGAGGGTTGAGGTTCGATACCCGTTAGCTCGAACTTTTTTTATATTTTTACACCCACATATTATTTTTGAGGGGTGTTAAATGGGAAATAAAACTTAGGTGATTTTGTTTTATCTTGGAAATTTGTCAATGTTTCACGCTTATACGTTTTGAACACGATTCGCATTTCAAATGTTCAATTTAAAATATCTAGGGAAACGCCAAAGTCGTTGTTAAACGAGTGAGTGAGCCATGTGTTGAGTACCCGGTATCATTCCTCATACTGGGCTAGATCCTTAGGTATAGGGGAGGAAAGGGGATGTTCCCGGGTACTCAACACTTGGCTCACTCACTCACTCGTTTAACAACGACTTTGGCGTTTCCCTAGTTAACAATATGATGTTAAATATCTAGTGGTCCAAAGACTTGTTTTTTACACAATGTAGGTGAGTAACTGATTATATGCTTGTAAAAGGCTTACATTAATTAAATAAATAAATCCGTATGTAGAGTCTACCCACTCAGCAACATACCTGATTAAAGTGTAAAAAAATGAAAAACCATTATTTCTATACCTTCAAGCTTACTTTTTCAACTTTTCTTTCAAAAGGCACTACATCACTATAGCCTCCCTTAAAGTTCATGTAAAATATGAACGTTGTATTCCAACCCATTTGGCCAGAATCGCTGGCCAATTGAAACTGACAAATTAGTTAGCTGTAGCCAGTAGCCAGTAGTAGCTAACATCCTTAAAGTGATTTTGAGCATGTTTCAAGCCATTTTTTCACCAAGAAGGAATGCACGTACCTCAAACAAATTTAGGATGTGTTGTCAGGTACATAAATCCACTCGATTTTGATAGTTTTCAAGTTCACATCACGTTTCGTGAAGGCTGGGTAACACCTCTAAATCACCCAACTTTGCTTACTGTATAAGGTGCCGAGTGTGTAGCGCACCGTGGCTTGGCTGCGGCACCCTTACGGGCACCTAGATAAAGGCGCTTCAAGATATTTGTCACAAGGTGCTAAGCCAGTAGCCAACACAACCCTTACGCTTCTTCTGAATATTCGCTAATCCTAGCCACTCCAGAATCTTGTGCCACAATACTACCACTTAACACTTGCTACACTCAAAATTTAATTACCACACAGGTTAAACCCTTTTATAAATAAATAAATAAATAAATAAATAAATCTGTATTTAGAGTCTACCCACTCAGTCACATTTACATAACTGATTTTCAGTGGGGAACAGTAAACCAAAGCAACCAAGTCAACCCTGTAGACCCCGACGTAATCGACAAGTGAGCGATAACCAACCAAATATCGATATTTTTTTATGGGAAATATAGCAATCAGTGATATGGGCAGTGCGAACACCAGCGGATCAACACCAGAATCAACAAGGCCGATTCAGAACAACTTTAAATTTATTACGTGCCTAGTTGCTAGGACGGCTCCAAAATCACCGTTTACAAATTCCTAATACAAGAACTGATGGACGTAAGTCCAAATCTGAAGTTAAAAAACTTCTAACTTTAGCGGGAATCTAATCCTGGACCTTCTGCATTGGAAGCAGGTAGGCTAACAACAAGACCAACGAGCCACACTAAACTAAAACTCTCGTCACTCACACTCCTCTGCTCCTACTCCATCAGACCCTTCCCCACGCTACTCACGCTCTCCCTCCTGCCTCTCTCCAGTCTTACCAATCCTGTAAAGAAAACTAACTAGGTAACACAAAAAAAACTAATATCCGTGATATTACCCGCCATTTAACAGTCTGAATCACAGTGAGTTTTTCTTCGTTTCACTATCCAAGTGGAAGTGCATTTATCGTCTGAGTACGACTGATCGCTTGAAGTGGAGAGTGAGGGTCACCATCAGTGTCGGGCACCAGTACGTTAAATAGATCGTTGAGCCTATTTCATAAAGTGATACGCGGAGAATCAAGTTGGACACAAAGTGGAACCAGGGTGCATTGTTTGTAAGTCACCTCAGCGTGCAAGTTTGCCGCCATCAATTAGTTGTGATATTCGGTACCATTCTGCGCCGTGATCAACAAATTAGAGCGTCATTGGATTTGACACGACTGCCTTAGTCATGAGGAGAATTGAACACCTATAGTAGCTATGGAAGCAAAGGCCAATATTCCACCCCTAGAGGCCAGACAAAATGAAGCTGCAGGGATCCTATATGAAAAACTGGTAAGACTGGATCAGAACTACTGGGATAAAGAACCATGTGAAAAACATAAAACCCATGTAACATTCATAACGAAGGCACGACAAATAAATGAGCATTTAATTGGGAATGAGGCAATTAACAATAGACAAGACCTCCTACCACCAAACATAAATGTTGCATTGTTAGAAATCCCACATGCATTGACAATACCTGACATCGACGGTAAGAAAAACAACCACTCATTGGTTCAACTAAAGAAATTGAAATTGGCATACATTCGCCAGAAATACCCAGAAAATGAATGGCTACATCTGTATACAGATGGATCAGCATCCCCAGGGGAACGAAATGCGGGCGCAGGGATATACAGCCGAGAATTTGAGGCTTCCTACCCAGCTGGTGCTAATGGAAGCAATTATGATGGAGAAATCCGAGCAATAGTTTTAAGCACTATTGAAACTATCAAAATCCGAAAACCGGAAATTGTGATCCTATCCGACTCCAAGACTGCCATTGCAGCCATTGCAAATAGGGAGGAAACAGAACCCGAAATTAGACAATGTAAACTACAGATTCTACGACTCATGAATGATGGGAACAAAATTGTGCTACAATGAATACCGGCCCACTGTGGCATATATGGTAATGAGAAGACCGACTACCTAGCCAAACAAGGTAGCAAAAGGCAACAAGAAAGTAAAAAACTGTCACATAAATCTCTCAAATCTCACCTGCATGCGTCGACAGACAAAGCAGTCCGTAAGGAATGGCAAGAGAGGGGGCAGAATAAACTGTGGGAAGATTACACTAGAATGAGGCCGACTGGTAAACGTAAGTGCTACAGTAGAAAAATAGAGACAGCTCAATTCCGGCTTCAAACAGGTCACGACCTACTCGGAAAGCACCTCCATAGATTTGGAATTTTTGAATCTAGTGTCTGTCGGATGTGTGGAGCTGGGGAACAAGACAGGAAACATCTTTTTCAATGTACATATATAAAGCTTGAACGCGACAAAATGCCAAATGGCATGGATCGGAGCGAACAGGAGTCCTATCTCTACTGGCTAACTAGAAAACACATGATGACATGAATAATGTCAATTGTTGGCATATGAAAAGAAGAAGAAGAGGAGAATTGTAGCAGACATCGGGGGAATCCATGTCCAAGGCCAAACAGCATTGCATCCTAAGCTACGGGTACGTCTTCTTTCCTTGATATCAACTGTCGGTAGGGCTGTGAACGGGTACCCGGGCAACATCAACGGGCGTTGATAATAGCCCGGGTAATGAAATGAGTTGTCGGGTACTCGTTTGACTATTTTTCGCCTTAAATTCCGCTCAATTAACGCCGCCGCCGGGCAGGCTTTCACTAGTCAGCGCTCAGCGGCGGCAGTAAGTGATTCATCATTAATACGCGCTCTTATTTCGTCTTTCGAGCTCCAGTCAATGACGTCGCCAACACGCTGCGGGCGCACCCCTATTCATCGTAATCGGCCGATAAGTGACTGGCGGAGATATTTATGCATTCCGGCAACATCAGTTCCTTGTGAATGTGCGTTTTCAACAGCTGGACATTAAAAATGAGCATCTCTGGCACCCGAGACCGTTGACATGTTCACGTTCATGAGAACGTGTGTGTTAAAACTTAAAAGTGATGACCTGTCAATATTTTATTTATTTATTTTATTGTTTATTGTTTATCCTTGTTGTTATTATATTTTTTGACAACAAGAAAAGGCGTCGACACTAGTAAATATTTTACTAAAACACTTGATATCTTTGTAGAAATCTTGTGCCGCGAAGAGCGTTGTAAAGCACGTGAAACTAACACGGCACTTGTAGTTGGTTCTCCCATAAGTACTCCTTACACATGGAAGGGAAATGACTTACTGGGCAGTCTTTGAGGGCAGGTGGCAGATCGTTCCATGGGTTAACAACCCGGAAAGAAAATGCACGTCGGCCGAGCACTCCTTTGGCCGGAGGGGGTTGGAGGCGGGGGTGCCTACTATCGTCGACTCTCAACACGCGGCCCTGGATGATGCGCGTGCACACGTCATAATCAGTGGCGCCACAGAGGCATCTTTTAAAAAACACCAGATCGGTGTATTGCAGGTGCATGGTCATTGGCATAACCTGCTTCTGGTCACAGGGTGGGGGGAGGTTACGGCCATGTATGAAAAAGTAAAAAAAAAAAGTAGGTAATTGACTAAATTCACTTTTTTTTGGTAATCGTAAAAAAATCTTAAAACTTATTAATTTTGGGTACTCGGGCACACGTCCGTAAGATCGACGGGTACCCGGGGAGGCATTTTTACTAATTTGCACAGCCTTAACTGTCGGCTTTATGATAAATTAGTTAGGGTTTCGGCAAATTCCAGTCCTGGCTGCAGTAGAATGGTAATGGTAAGAGGTTTGGTGAGATATCTATCATATAGGTAGATATATATTAGGGATGCTCACGATAATCAATATTATTGATCGATTATCGATAATGAATATTATTTCGATAATGGATAACAAAAATTCATTATTGATCATCGAAATATAAAATAATTCGTCAATAGTGGCACAAACTTAACTCTAAAAACGGAGATTATCTTTGTTATGCCATACACTGGCTGGGCTGATGGTGTCACACTTGAGATTTTTGTTTGGAATTGACTTATCAGTCGATAACGGAAGCCAAACACATGACATTGAAGACAGCCAGGGAGTAAACGGAACGTGATTGTTTTGTTTTGACTTACACTTGCCACACTTGAGGTTCCACTTATAGGTGGGAACAGGCTTTATCGGTGATATTGATATTATCGATTCGATAATGACATATAACCATTTTAATAATCGATAATGAAAAAAGTATTGATGTGCATCCTTAATAATTATTCTTACTATTCCTGTGTAGGTTATAGTATTCTGTTTTATCATACCTTAACAGGGTACTTTGATGTTACTGTAGCCATTTACTGATTTAAAGATTACATCCCTAGCTTTTCAATCGTAAAGTTTCGTACAGACGGATTTTATTGATTTCTTTATTTGATTTTATTGATTGCTTTATTTGTTTTCATAAGTAAACCCCTTTTCAAAACTACATTTTTTTTAAATCGATCAACTGATTTAAAGATTACCTCCCTAGCTTTCAATCCAAAGGTTTTGTTTAGATGGATTTAATTGATTTCTATTTGATTTTATTGATTTCTTAATTTGTTTTCATAATCTAACTTCTTTTTAAAACCACCATTTTTTCAAATCGATCAATATATTGCCGTCATTCATTTTTATTGCTGTATTCAAACTTTTGAGTAGACAATTGTTAGAATGTTTTCCGACTAGAGCAGAGCCGAGGCATATTTTTAGGTAGACCCATTGATTTTTATGTTCAATATTAGTGACGTAATTGGCGCCCAACGTGAGAGCTAAGTAGCTCGTCCTCTTACCGCCTGTCCTCGCATTGTGCCGCGACCCACCTTCTTCCTCCACCAGTTCTTGGAACACCGTCTCCGCAGCTTCGCCCACGCGCTGGTCAGCTTTCACTAGAACATCGTTAAGACCATAATTCATTACAGGAACAGTGACCTTGCAGTTGTTCCATCCCGACTATTGGCCTGTTCCTATCTGGCCACCACTTGTCAGCATAATCACACCATTTTGTATGCCTATTAGTGCGTTGACGTATGCATCAATAAAGTTCACAGATATTTTGTCAATGACTGTGTCACTAAACGTTCGTATCTTGAACTTTTCTTCTACAACTGCCGGCAACTCCAAACTCAGGAACGGCTCCAGGTCTTGGTGGCCAATCACTAGAAGATCTTCCTACGCCACGTGAGGTAACTCCGTCAAGTTTCTTCCTACAATCATTTCTACACTCTGGGTATTGTCCGGCACAACCAGGACATTCTCTCTACGTCATCTATGGTGACTTCAGTTGTCAACTTTTCTAGAGCTGTCAAGACTGGCAAGTCGTTGTTGCCAAACCCATATAACTCGTAGGAGTCTTGTAAATTGGCACTCCACATTTAATTGCTGCGGTTGCCTGTAGGGTACAGCACGAGCTCCCTGTATCCACTAAGGCACCTACCTACTGTATCCCCTACCTTTACTTCTTTAATGTACTTCATTACACCCACACTTGAAGTCGCAATTGGCGCAGTGCTCACAACGTTAACCTTAGGCCTATCAATATCTCCTGCTGGCTCTTGGGACCTAGTTGTCGTCACCCGCTGGTTACAGTTTCGTATCTGGTGTCCTTCTCGTCCACATCCATAGCACGTCTTGACACGCTTTGGTTTTGGACAATCATGTGCGATGTGGCCATAACGCCTACAGTTGTTGCATTGAAACTCACTCACCCTTCTCTGTTCTGGCTGGCCTGATCCTTCCTTGGGTTTATCCCTCCAGTTACTACTGGTAATAGGTTTGTTGTATTTGTGGCTCTCCTATGTTGCTTTCGCAGGTGCCGGTCTTGATTGGAGTGTATCAGCCTTGTCCCACTTGTTGCTAATTCTTGCACCCCGCTCTGAATTTCCTGCATTAGGCCTATCCCTTTCGCGATCATTCTCAATATAATAAATCTTTGCTTTTTTAAAGACCAAAATTTCAACAGACATAAAACTAATAAACAAAAACAATAAAAGTCAAACTTTCCAATTCTCGCCCTGTCACACACTAGCACAGTTCACCGCACGTTCACCGACCACTGCTTGACACTGTCTGCCACACGCTCACAGTATACTCAATATCTAGCAGGCTGTGGCCATAGCCACACCCACAATGGCGCGATTACTCTATGGACGCCAAAAATGGACGCGAAAAATGGACGCGATTTCGAACTGTTGTGATGGTCACGGAAATGGGTACACTTAATACACTTGAAAGTTCTCAAGCAATTCTCACTTATTGTCAGGACACACGACTCATTATCATCCCACTTCTGATATGTAGGAGATATTAGGGGGTATCTACAATCAAGAGTCTCTTTTGTCTATAATAGGTACGGTAAATAAAGGCGCTTCAAGATATTTGTCACAAGGTGCTAAGCCAGTAGCCAACACAAACCTTACGCTTCTTCTGAGTATTCGCTGATCCTAGCTACGACACAATCTTGTGCCACAATACTACCACTAACACTTGCTACACTTAGATTTAATCACCACAGGTTAACATCTTTGAACTAAAACTCTCGTCACTCACACTTCCCTGCTCTTACTCACACCCTTCCTCACGCTACTCACGCTCTCCCTCCCACCTTCTCCTGCCTCTCTCCAGTCTTACCAATCCTGTAAAAACAACTAACTAGGTAACACAAAAATAACTACCGGTAATATGTAACACTAACTAATTAAATCAAAATTCAAAATCACAAACAATTAAAATTAAAAATTGACAATAGGAAAGCAGGGGGAGAATGCTTGACGGAACTGACTGAGGTCAGACGTAATATCGATGGAGTCAAGTAAAGTATTGTATAAGGAGAGAAGGCGAGAGAAAAAGGAGCGTTTTTCAATGTCATTTGACATTGTGCCAGTTGGATACAAGGAAAAAATTATTTTTAATCGTAGGTCGGCTTGGGGCACATAGCGTCGTAGACTAAGAATGGAGGAATTGAGGTCATGACTCATGACATGAGTGGACACTCGAAGCATTCCTAGTTTAATGAGAGTGTACTTTACAACTGAAGGTTAAATTTAAATTTTACGATTTTCCTTCAGTAGGCCATACCTTTAGCATCTATACATACCCGTACATTATAGCCCTATAAATACTAGGAAGTCATGATATACCCCACCCCTAGCCCCTGGTACGATGGGACATCTATTCTGAAGGAAACTCACCTAGACACTCGAACATGCCGTCTGTCCCCCCCCGTGACCGTGTTGCAGTGACTGAACAACATCCAGTTCCAAGTTGACGTTCACCTGGTCGCCGATCTGAAGTCCGTGTGGCCCCGATCTGCCGGGGCCCTGCTCACCGAGGAGAGGGTGGTGATCGCGATAAACCGTCTGACCCTTGGCGTCGCTCACGACCTTCAGGTCCGCCTAAAATGTTGTGGTTAAAACATAATGTCATGGTACCGTAGGCAACTTATTAACAGGCTTACCTATTATTGGGTTTGTTAGCTTTTGTTACACCTTTTGCATTTTTTACACCGTTTGAAGAAACAAACGTTCTTTTGTCCAGGTGTAATGACAACTTTTCTTCCAAAGAAGTGTTCTTTTGTCCTGGTGGTAATTACCACTTTTGCACCAATTTTTTTTTTTTAAGCATCATAATTTAGGACTAAGGTATGGTACTTAGGTCCATTGATTTGATACAAGATGAGTTGATGTTCAAGTTGAATTAATTGGTACCGGTACCTAATTGGTGAATTAATGTCGTTCCGTCACATTCACAAAAACCAAATCAATAGTAGGTAGTATTAAGAAATTTTAGACCTACATATAGGTGCTGGACTAAATGGAAATGTAATTCTAAGACTCTTTGCAGACGACTGTATCATATACAGTAAAATCAAAGACATTAATGACTGCCTGATCCTCCAAATGACCATAGATATGATTATGCAGTGGTTACTACAAACAAAATGAAACTTAATGCAGAAAAAAGTCAGCTGATAAAGTTTACTACCAAGAAAGCCCCCTTTAAATTCCAGTATAAATGGAAGGCAAAGATTTGAAGTACTTGGAGTCCAGTAAACATCTAGGTATAATTCTTAATGGGAAACTGAACTGGGGGATCATATAAATAAAGTAGTGAGCAAGGGAAATAAAAATCTTAACTTTGTTATGCGAAATCTAAGGGGTTGTAGTGCTCACGTACGGAGCAAAGCATTCACAGAATAGTGAGGCCCACGCTTGAATATGCCAGCTGTATTTTGGGATCCGCATACTAAATGCCATAAGGAAGCCATTGAAAGGTACAAAGAGGGCTGCCCGCAAAGTGCTAGGGAAATATGGGGCGAATGTAAGTGTATCCAGTAAATTAAAAGAACCTAGAATGGAACATACGACTAGATTAGGAGAAAATTCTCTAAACTGTGTGGAAGTGTATAAGCACAATCAGTCACCAGCTTGTCGGATATTAATAAAAACTGCAAGCAGTCCACCTTCATTGGTAAAATTACCATAGATAAACTCTTTGTTCCTAGATTTAGGACAGAAGTAGGAAAAAATTCATTTGTGGGGTCTGCAGTTAAGATTTGGATGGTCTGGATAATAAGGTTCTAACCCCCTACCCGATAACATAGCAGTTTTCAAAACAGGTTAAAAGAATATTATTAAATTCAAGGAACTGGCCTGTATGGCAAATTAGTGTTATATCTAGGTAGCCTATCTCCAAAGATAATAGCTGATAATCTTTGTAGCATATTACATGTTTTTTTTTCAAATAATACATTGGAAATGTAAATTGTATCTAGAAACTGATGTTGTAAATGCTATACTATATGCCCTGTAACAGACAAAAGAGCTCAAAACATGGTCATAATAATGAAATTGCTTCCTTGCATATTTCATGTTGTATAAAATGTGTAATAGGCCCTACTATTAATTTAAAGTTTAAACTAGGCTATATCTTGTGATTATTGATGCATTACCCAGATGTCTTGTAATGTGCTCCCACACACGAGCACTGTGCTTATGTGAGCTTCTCTTAATGGTTCTCTTTTTTTTTTGTGTAAAAAACTAATCATGTAATTTAAATTTGTAAAAATTATAGGCTATGGTAGGATGTAGGGGGGCCTGTCAAGTCAATTCATGTAGGCTATTTTTTTCTTGAGAATAAACTTTTTTCTGGATCTGAATAAATAATAAATAAATTGTATTTAGAGTCTACCCACTCAGTTATAGGCCTAACTGATTTTCAGTGGGGGACTTTAAATCAAAACGACCAAGCCAACCCTGTAGGCCCCGACACAATCGACGAGTGAGCGATAACCAACTAAAGATCAATATTTTTAATAGGAAATATAGCAATCAGTGGTATGGACAGTGCGAACACCCGCAGATCAACGGCAGAATCAACAAGGCAGATTCAGCACAACTCTGAATTTATGTGCTTCGTTGCTAGGACGGCTCCAAAGTCACCGTTTACAAATTCCTAAGACAAGAACTGATGGACTAGTGTCCAAATCAGAAGTTAAAAAACTTCAGACTTTAGCGGGAATCGAACCCTGGACCTTCTGCATTGGAAGCAGATACGCGAACCACAAGACCAACGAACCACACTATGAATACATATGAAATTTTCTGTTCAATGATTTTCCTAGGCTAGCCTACCTATGTGGATGGTTCATCACATTCACACACAACTATCTTCCCCCAACCATTGCAGAATACATTATCAATTTATGTAGTTGAATAATTATTAGGCCTTTTACAAACAATATTTTTTTGATAAAAAGGTTTTTCCTTCTTACAGTTTCCATGTAATTTATTAAAAGTTGAGGTAAGTCAAGATGCCCAGTAGACTAGGCCTACTTACCATGCCTTCAAATCCAACGCGATAGAGATTCTTTGCTCCGTTATCCCAAATGACATACGCTGCCGAGCGGGGGCTGGCACCCGCCCAATCCTGTACCTCTTTGACCTTCCCCCTCCCCCCTTTTCCCCCCCTCCTGGCCCCCTCCCACTCCCAGTCACCCCAGCACCCCCGGGAAACCAGAAAGTTTCCCCCTTATTGCGATCTTCTTGCCTTCCTTCTGGGTTCCAACAGTACCCCCTCGCTGCCCGGAGTCTGTGCGATAGAAGCGATACGCGGTGATGCTTTCGCCGGGTAACAAATGGGAAACAGATCGTATTTTCCCACACTTGCCCCATTTCCACGATGCCGAAGATGGGCTGTTGCCGGCATGTGTCAACTGTCCCATGTTTTTTGACCCCTACAAAATAAAAACCATGTTAAAATTAAAGTGGCGGGCTAAATCTGTATGGGAGGGGAAAAAGTTCGAGAGGAAAAAAAATAGAGAAAATTTAAAAATGAAAATGTTGGAATTTTTAGGCCTATTTAAAAAAAAATTTAGGTAATGGTATGTCCTGCGGGGGTTACCTGCTAGAGGCCAGGTTGTTTTTATCCCCCACCAGTCTAGCTTAGGGCCTAGATCCCAAGCAAAAGGGGGCGATTTTAGCCTGCCAAGAGTCACTGCGCAAGTTTGGAAGCGGCTAAAGCTGGTATGAAAGCATTCTTTACTTACCATTGGTGCGCTTCCGTTAACGTAAATCTAACTCCAGGCAACGTAATTGGCAGCTGTGCCTTATCCCACACAACAACCACCTCTTCTGGGGATTCGAATTTCGAACAGTTCCAACAGACCTTCCCCCCCATCCTAAAAACAAATAGATAGGGGTATTAGCATGTTGAAATAGCTAAAGTAGGCCCCACCCGGGCCCATAATGCGGGAAATAAAAACCCCTTCCTCGCCAAAAGGCCAAGGCTGTGAAGCTTTAAAGTATCTGAAGAGAGCCCAAAAGGTTAGGCCAGGGCTAACCTCTTGCCCATTTCCAAACGGGGCTCTGATACTGTGCTCCCACACCCTCCATCATAAACGTGAGGTTCGTTTCCCTGCCAGTATTTGTTTTCCCACCAAAAACCCCCCTCACCTTATTTTACTTATTAATTAGGAAACTAAAGTCAAAAAAATAATAACTACTTTCCAACACTCATCACATCATGTAAGCCTAGCTCTCTACTACTTGCCAAACCCCCCCACTCCCCTCGTAATCACACATGGCAATTGAAAACAACAACACAAAGGGGAAATCAAAGATTTAAAGCACTCCCAACATTTATATTTTTTGGGGAAATCAATTTATTTCTTGAAATTTTTGGTTTAATTAAAAAAATAAAAATTATCCTTTTCAAGTTCAAAGATGATTAATTATTATTATTTATTTATTATCCGTTTGATTTTTTTTCACAAAAAAAGCTGGATTAAGGACGGGTCAACCGTTAGGTCATAAACTCATAATGCTCCACTCTAGCCTAGGGGATATGGCGAAGAGGGGCACATGCCGGTCAGAACCAACCACGGGTAGGGGGAAGAAGGGAGGTTCTCAGGACGCGGTCGTCATCGTCTTTGTCATCGTTCGTTGTGTCATTGTCATCGTCGTCGGGGAAGTCGTCATGGGAAGGGGGAGGTGTCCATGACGACGTTTGCCAGAGCTCAGTCAAGATGGTATGTAACATTGGGAATGTCGTACTCGGGTCGTGTTGCACGTAGGTACCGGTGCTCGCTCAACAACGCGACGGGACTTTGGCGTTTTCCTAGTTATTCATCTGTTATAACTGTCACTTCCAATCTTTGTCTTTGATGATAACAGAAAAATGCCCCGCAAGTGCAATAGCCTACAATTTAATAATTTCTTCATTCACATTGGACGAAGACAAATAAATACAAACTTAAATATTATTTCTGTAATTGTAATTTGTTATAAATTGTGAATAATTAAATATATCTTATATATAAGCTTACTCAAGAAATTCGCTCGCGAACCTTTGTTACAATATTAGAATTATCGATTTGAACCCATGCTCACACCGATTGCTAGAAATCAATAGCATTTTGTTAACCTGTTCCAAGTAAGAGTTGTCGATCCATATCACAGAAACTGTCATTAGCACGCGATTTCTGATATTCCCTTGAGGACAGAGGAATTCAAGTTGTACCTTTGAGTGAATTCACTCAACAGTTGTACGGTGAAATGTGTAGGCCTCCCAACGAGAAACAGATTTTAAAGATGAATTTCTTTAATATACTCAAAGCTGATGGTGTTACCGTCACTGAAATGTTTTTAAATAAAAGCCCTCTTTAAAGAATTGAAGCGTGGGTCGGAAGAATGTTTCATATGAATTTTTTACCTAAAATATTAGAGTTGTCAAAATATTTACTCTTCAGCCAATGTTGTTAATTCAGTCGTACAAAGTGACTGCCAAAAAATATCAATCCAACGTTATTTTACTCACGCAGCAATAAAAATATACAACTCCCTACCAAAAGCGCTTACAAAGAAATGTAAAAACTTGTTCAAACGAGAATTTAAAAACATATTACTTCTTAACAACACTAAGGTGTTGATCCACAACTTAAAACTCACTCACTACTAAATGGACATATCCCCCCCCCCCCCTACCTGCTCTCAATGTCAAAAGAAAGCCTATAAAATGTTAATTCATGCAAAGTGTTAAGTTTTAGTTACCTAACTAACTTTACAAAACTCTAGATTTTAGCAAGTTATGACATATTTTGCATATTTTATATGCTATAACTTACCTATATTAACTTTTTAGTATTAGTTGTAACTTGTAAATAATGATATGATCCTCATATTGATATGTATTGATATGTGATATGTATGATGATGATATTATGAAGACTGTCACTGCAAGATGGTATTTATGTAAAATTATATTTTGTTGTACATGTACTGGTAAACCTACTATATATCCTAGAATACTAAATTACTTTTTCCTATTTGTAAACTCATACCTTTTTATTCGAATCTGTTACTTGCAGTGTATGGTTAAGTTGAAAAAAGCGATGAGCTTAACTTCGCCAATAAAGACCTATTCTATTCTATTCTATTCTATTCTAAAGTTCTTCCAACCGAGGTAGAAATTGTATTGTTGTAACGAATATTTTGGATGTCCTACGTTCTTCCGGCCCACGGTTCAATTCTCCTTTGTAAATAAGTTTTTATTAGGCCTACTGAATAGGACATATTATTTCACAAATAAATGGATAAACTTAACTTACCCTTCTTCAGAAGCAAAAGTAAAAATTTCGAAAATATTCGTGGAAGCCTGAAAATGAATGCCCATGGTGCAATCTAGGTAGAATTGGAGTTGAAATTAGCTAGGACAATTATTGTGAAGGACGGTTTAAGAGGATTCGATTCCTTGCATTTGAATTAATGACTGAGGAAAACATATGAAAAAAACTTCAATCAGGTTTTCATGTATATCTTCGCGCCCCTGCCTGAGCAACGAGTAGTATCTAGAAGGCAGTAATTTGCGACAGATGAAGTGTTTTAATTTGCTCAGTTGGTAACACGACTGTCATTAGTTTATTCTTACACCACGCCCCCCAGCTGGAAACTTGTCTTTGTGCTGTGCGTGTTGACATTGATCAGCTTACCATGTGACATTTTGTTATTTTTATCTTATTGAATGTGAATATATCAATACATTAGCCGATAGTAATTTGTTAAAGATAATGGCATCTTCTCGGAAAAAGAACTATTCTCGTCGGAGAATAGCAGCTCTAACATTTCTGTCGAACATATCATTAGACGGCAGTCACAGAGACACTAAAATATCTCTCTTCCATAAGAATAATTGTAGTGCGATTAACGCTTTAAATAACAGTAACAAAGACGTTAATGAATCTCAAAGTGACGCAGAAAATACTAATAAGTCTACTTTAAAATCTAGTGTTAATGTACTGTTGTGCGAACCCACACCACAAATGACTTATCGTTCCCCAGACCGCCAAAGCCTCGCCACAGATTCGAACCCAAGTGATACTGCACTTGCAACCGTTAAAGACCAAGATAATACATTTTTGCCAAGGACATTTGGTTCTATTCTACCCTTTCGAGAAAGGTAACTAAAGGCTTGGGCCTAGACATTTATACAGTGCACCCCTAGCAATGGTAACGTAGCATGTCTTCGTAAAAATGAATCGCTTGACCACTGTGGACCTGGACGTAGCTAGAGTATGAATTCCTGTAGGGGATTATGGTTTGATTATATAAAGCTCCTTTTTTAAACGTGGCAAGTAGGCCTATAGGCTCGCATCACAGTTCATTAATTTTGTCTTAGTCTGCGATTCTTAATCAGGATAACGAGAATGTTGCTATTGTGACATCAATCTCTATACTCTCATAGGCCTATACAATTTCAATAATCTACTGCCATAAAGCAATTGAGATCTTGATACCAACATTTACGCTATAGCCTATGCCTACACAGTAACATATGGTCGGAGAATAGGCAGGCCTACGATGATAACTTGAATAGAATGAAGCAGCGTAGGTAAATCTCACATGTGTCGACGATTTTTTAAATAATGTTCAGAATCGTAATTTATCACCACTGGTTAAACATAACAGCAGCACCATTTCAATAGATCTACATTCAAAATGGATTAGAAATTAGGGTAGGTTACTGCTCCTGGTCATTTGTGCCTGTTACAAGTGGTAGATCTATACTCTTACTAAACATCAACTTCATAAGATTGACAATTTACCATTTCATGTTTTATACTTTCAGAACTAACACTGGCAGTAGCGACTATGGTTCGGAACGTCGATTTGGTAGCTCTGGTCAGAAGCGATGGCTCATGCATCAGACATCGCTCACAGAAGACAAGCATCACCACCTGAGTAGCAATGAGAGTCTTGGGTCGAACTTTGGTACATAATTTCATTTTCTTACTCTAGTCTTGCTTGTCAATCATGGGCCTATTCATAATTTAATATGATGTTCAGTAGGCCATCACTTACGTAGCCTACTTGCCCTATTTTGTAGCTAAATGTAGATACAACAATAGCCCCTACCTTATGAAATTAAATTTTTCGTTTAATTATGATTTGTTGCTTACCAATTATTAGTTGCATTGCAAGTCAATTTCTTACAAATGCATTGAAAAAAATTATTATAACCACACATTAACATAGGCCTAGGTAATTAATATTTGCACAGTGTAGCCATTTTGATTACTTGTTGTTGTTGTCTTTGTAGGCGCTGCCCCTGGACCCCGTTTGTAGTTGTAGGGTCCAGGGGCAATGAATGCTGAATCTTGAGTTAATATGGAGTATGTCTACAAGGGTTTCAACTTTCAATGTAGCCTTACTGTGAATTGTGATGTTTAGGACGAGGAAAGCCGCTAGCGATTGTTGAGTTGGCACCTCCCGTGAAGGAAGTGCGTTTTGTCCACCTGAGCCATGGACAGAAGATCCGTGGTGAACGCCTCATCCTTGCTTCACCTCAGAAGACCCCTTTCGTTGTCTGTTCTGTGCTGCGCTATAGAAGGTCAGTGTGTGATTGACTGCTTGCATGCGTCAACCAGTAGTTGGCATAGGTAGTAAATATATTGGCTGGTCCAGAATATGCCTAGATGCTGATGGTATAAGGCGAGGAATAAGGTAATAATCGCCACTCCCTTTGTCTTGTTTTGTCCCGCATGGGCCTATTCCCCCACATCTCCCTACGTAGATTCGAGGGTTTCATATAAACCTAATGGTTGACGACTGACGTGCCCTTGAATCAATTAATTAAAAAAATACTGCTTCTGAGTTTTCTTACATTTTTTAAAAGTTAGAGACGCTGTACCTATTCTTATTCTGAGTCATGAACTCTTGATGTAGGTAGGTGAGCCTACTAGGTGAATCCTTTTTTTAGTTTTTTGGTAAGTTAGCCTACTCCTTTTCTTCACTTCAACAAAGAGAAAAATTAGATTTTACACAATGGTATTTTATTTTCTAAAAAAAAATCCTTTTCCTACCATTTGTAACAAACAGAAAAATTCGGAAAAAACAATATTAAGAAATCCCAAATGTTTCTCTATGTTAAATTAAAAAATAACATGTTACAATGTGACAGAAGCACAACCATACGAATACCTGTACCGTACGTTAAATAAAATGGTTTGTGAGGTAGGTATCTTTTTTGTATACCCGATCAAAACAAATTGGTCAAAATTGTTTTGATGTTCTAATGGCACCAGGTTTCGATTCCATTCAATATATTTTAAATTACTACTACTGTAGGCCTACTTGCAATATATATATATATATCTTTACCCCTTTTCCAACATTAAATCGGGTGGGGGGGAGCAGTATCACACTACTTCGTTTCTTGGGCTAATACAGGGTTGCCACTTTCAAGGATTTTATCCTTTTCTCAGGATTTTTAGAGTGTCTCAAGGATAACAGGATTTTGGGCTAAATCTTAGGATTTTCTACTGTCTTTAAAAAATACATTAAATTAATACATTTTTTAAAATTCAGCTACAAAAAGCAATGTAGACAGTAAAAGAACATCAGGTACTAGTAAAAATAAACATAAGTGACTGCATAACATTTCCCACAAGTGGTAGTTATGGTGAGTAAAAGTAAAACGTTAAAAATATATTCGAAGAAAATTCCGATTCTTATGCGTTTCTACACGTAATGTTGACTAGATTCTCGAAAATCAGGCTGGTATAACATATTTTGGCATGAAACCTGAAAATTTGTAACATTCCTTCGCGGTTATAATATGCTAATGCTGAATAACTGTTTTCAAGGATTTCTCAGGATTTTTTTAGTTTTTTTTTTCAAGGATAAAAAAATTGAATTGCTGGCAACCCTGGGCTAACATCTTCGTTGTCGGCTAGCCATGCCTGACACAACCACGTCCTCAGCTTCTTCCTCGACCACTACCAGAGGTCTGTTTAATAGCTCCCGGTTTTCCCACAGTCTTTCTGCTTCCATTTTGTTCCATGCGATTCCTCTCTTCTCAACTTCTCAACACTGTCTTTAAATTAAAATTAAAAAACAGGTCGAAAAAAAAACAGGTCAAAACAGCCTTAAGACAAAGTGGGTTCTACACATAGTGTCATATTGCGTCCTTTGCAGGAGTAGCTCGCGCAAGGACGGAGGCCGACGCCGCAACACTTCCGCCGGCCGTCCGCTGTCGGCTATCGACGACGCACTCGACCCGTTCACTCTGCTTGGCATCGAGCGTGGTCAGGACGGCCAGGAGATCTCGTACGGTCAGCTCTTGGTCCCGTCTCGCACCCCGATCCGAGATCGGGCGGATGCCGGAGACCAGGGTCCCAACAAGCACCAACTAGTGGCAAGGTAGGACTTGAACATGTTTCATTTTTATCATCCACTTTTAGAATACGTACTACGTATTACCGTGGCAGTAAGTTCCTAGACAATCCTAGTAGGGCCAGATATTTAGAATATTTGAGTTGTCTGCAGGACTCATAATATAATATTAAGCGGTAATTACTAATTAGGCTTAGTAATTGGATTGTAGCTAAGTTACAGTGAGAGAATGGATCAGAGAAGATAAACCTGAAGGGTAGGCCTACCATATCACAGTACATTTTCACATGCAGACAAATAAATAATAAATGTATGACACAGGTTCACACAAAAATCAATATTATCGTTCAATAACTAATATTCAATAGGTAACATTTCAATACCTAATCATTTATATATTTATCATTAACCAATAAAAAAAATATTATTTAAAAAAACTTGTCCAAAACTTGTAGGCCTTATAGAACAAATTTTCAGTGCTATCGCAAACCCCCATGTTGTTGGCTACCACCACGATCACAGAGGCTAAAAGATTGAACTATTTCTGCCCCCCCCCCCCCCATTTTTTTTAAAAAAGATAGTAGGCCCTAGTCACCGTAATTATGTCTTTCTGTTGGAAAAATTTAAACCTTTCTGCCACATTTGGCTAAGAGCAAGGATTCACCCATTAATTTGCTTTCTGTATCCTATCCAAGTACTAGCTCTAAACTGTTCAATAGGAGTAGGCTGTACCTAGGCCTACTTGTATTGTTAGGCTAGTGAGTCTATCTCTAGTTATTAGGCCTACCTTATTTAGCATATATTATACTACCAATAGGTAAGGCCTATCATCTAGGTTTAGTAACATACCAGCCTATAATCAAGTCCTGCATGCCATTTTAGTTTAAAAATGAATTTGTCAATTTATACAATAATTAAATATATAGGTCTTGTTTCTCTATTATAAAGGCGGTACATAGTATGTTCTTAGTATTTATATCTGTTGTTGCTTTTTATGGTACAACTAGGCTATTTTATTTTGTAGGTCTATAGCCCTGTTGATCCTCAATTCTAGGTAGGCCATAAATGACCATCAGTATATGGTAGGGCCTATACCCTGAGTTGTGATAATTTAATATAATGTATTAATTTAAATTTTAAATGTACCAATACTATTGCATTTTAAAACCGTATAAATGATGTCATGGCATATATTTTAAAGGTGGGCACATTCTGTTTAGAAAGTCTCTAAACAATTTTTTATAGTAGGTAGTGATAGAATAATGGTGATGGTGCCATGCAAACATTTTGTTCAATCCAAGTACCTATCAAGTTTCTGTGCAATTCTCCATTTGGCGATTGGTAATAATGATGCCGATTTATTTTACAGATGATAATTCCTCAAGTCATAACCTATCCTCCTATAGATCCTAATAACAAGACCAACCACACCATTAAGATTCTTGGTCGTACAATCATGTTGCAAGAAGTTAAGTCACCTCTAGAGACACTCCAAACTGAAATTAAAAAGCCTGTTCTACGTACTAATACTACATGTTTGGGTTAAACGTTTAATAATAATTTGTGACAAATATTATATGCCCACTTGCCATGACACCCATGACTTTCAGTCAACACAACTGAAATACTTTCCCTTAATGTGTATTTTTATCGTTGCTTCCAGGACAAAAATCTTGACGTGCCAAATGGACTTGAAATGGTAATTGATATAAACGAGACGCGTATCATCCACTTTATTTAATTGGCTAATTTCTTAGTGCTATGCAGTGATGGTGTCTGTAGGCCACGGGTAAACTATCAAACCACCATCTAGGGGCATGATGGTAGTAAAAATAAAATATACTGATCTAAAATTTTCAATTTATTTCAGTGAAGTAGATCTGTAGGTACCGCAAGCTTAGTCTACTGTACAGTGACATAATAGTTTTTAATCCTAGAAGTTGTGATTTTGATCGGTTGAGGGTAAATATTTGCATGTGAGTAGAAGTAGAAATATTATAAGGTGCTAGTTATTACTAATTAATGTAATGTGTATTGTGTTATAGACTATTTTAAATTTTCAGTTACGGGACTGGTTAACAGAGCTACGAACACAGTACTTCCAAACTGTTAATAACATTAATAATGTTTTCAGTTTTATTGATGTGTTTTCCAAGTTTCAGTTCAACACTGGAAATTTATGTTTTTACTAATCACTGCTATGACTGCTCTCTTCAAATGTTTTACAAAAATAAATAAATAATCTCTTGTTTTGAGAGTGACTTAAGAGTGTTCAGGAGACAGGCATATACACGGCACGCTCAAAAGCACTCAAATTCATATGTACAACGCTCTGGAGAAAAATTGAAACGACATACGAGAATTCTAAAATGCACAAGACAGATATTTTTATGCAGAAGAATATACAACAAACAGAATGTGTTACACACATTGCACATTACTGTAGGGGTTATGTGTGTGTGTAAACAAAAGTGCAATCTCTTGTCTCTAAGGATAGAATGAATTGCATGCACAGTATTTGCATTTAATATATATATATATAAATATATTTAAATTAAATATTTGGAAATGGGGTTTGTTTTATGTAGGCCTAGTTAGGTTGTTAACTTTATCTGATGTTCCAGCTGTTTTTTTTTTTTACATTTTTTACAAAGAAAATGTTACAGGAGACTGGTATCATCAGTATTATGAAAATGTGGGACGCATGTTGGTATATTTGATTTTTGAAAACTTGCAATTTGTTTTTCACTTATTTTTAATAGGCCTATTGATTGACTAAATTGTTGATATACACTAGGAAAACGCTTAAGTCCCGCCGCGTTGTTGGATGAGCGTAATTGGTGCATTGAGCTGCCATGTGTTATGCGAATTTTCTGTTGTTCTGTGGCAAAATCATTACTAGTTGAATTTTTTTTAAATTAAATTAAATTAAAAATTAACTTAATTTTTTTAATTTTTTTTAATTAATCGTAATTGTTAAAAAAATCGTAAAATTGCGATTTTCATAAGAAATAATTTCTCGATTGCGCTCAAATTTTACACTAATATATTAATTCATAAAATAAAGGTTCTGCGAAAAAAATATTACGATCGGATAAAGCATGTAGGTGTTATAAGTCAAAGAGTTGTTTAAAAAAAGAAAAAACCTGTAAAATTTCGATTTTTATGATAAACATTTTTTCAATTGCGCTCAAATTTCACAAAAATATCTAAATTCATAAAATAAAGGTTCTGTGCAAAAATCATTAAAATCGGATAAAGCATGTAGGTGTTATAAGTCGAAGAATTTTTTTAAAAATTGAAAAAAATCGTAAAATTGCGATTTTCATGAGAAAAATTTTTCCGATTGCGCTCAAAAACGTGGCAGTTCTAAGTTCAGAGATTTCGAAGGCCTCCATAAAATTTCATCGCAATCGGATTATCGGTTTAGCCGGAATCGTGTGGACAAACAGACAAAAATACAAAAAAAAAAAAAAAAAAAAAGAAAGAAAAAAAAAAACATTCCGGATTTTTTTCTCCAGTGTAGTGAAATGGAATCTTCGCTTCGCTCGCTACGCTCATCCAATAATTAAGTAAATAAGCATTAAATGATGATTTTATTTATCTTTTTTTCACTACTGGTACTACTGCAAAAAAATACTGCTGCTATTCATTGGGACAGAAAACCAGGCCTTTGAGGTTGATCCATCGCAGTGATCGATCCTGTCCTCAATAGAATAACAAGGCCGCTTTGCGAATGCTTTCTTTAGTCGCGTTGATGGATGAGCTTTTTTATTTTAACTTTTATGTATGCGTGGGATGTCTTTACGTTTTCAAGTTACATTGCAAAATCATTTTTGTTAAATTAGGATAATTTTTTTAAAGTAGTACTAATTGCTATGGTAATACCAATAAATAGAATGTAAAATATCTGGAGGCCAGAAGACTTTCTTTTTGTACGCATTGTAGGTGATTGTTGTCAAGTTTCTATAGTTAGTACTTACTAATTATTATACACCTCAAAAAACTTAAATTAAAACCTTTAGTTCTATGGATTCTGGCTAACTTTTTCAACTTTTTCTTTCAAAAGGTACTACATCATCATTACCTTAATGACCATGTAAAATATGAACGTTGTAGCCTCACCCGTTTGGTCAGAATTGGCCCAAATGTCACGAAAATATCGCATTAAAAATCGGGGGGAAATCGTAAAAAGTACAATATTCATGAGAAATATTTCTTCGATTGTATCCAAAAACGTGGCAGGTCTAAGTTCAGAGATTTTGAAGATCACCTCCAATTTTCATAAAGATCGCATGTATGCCGTTTGCCCGATAGAGCGCGAACAAACAGAAAAAAAAAACACCCGAGCTAATTTTTTGGAGGGGTCAGTGAAATTGAAGTCTTCGCTTTGCTCATCCAATAACCACTCAGCTCTTAAATGCATGAGATGAGCAGTGCACAGTTGATTATAGTGATGGCATTTGACAGGTAAATTGCCATCACGGTCACAGCCAGTGTATATTATTATTAATTAAATAAGTTTGCCTGAAGTGACGTAGTATGCATCTTCGTGACCAGCGTTTGCTAGCATGAGCGGGCGCAAAGTGTTTGACCTGATCACGAGTCGCGGTAGTTATCAACATCACGCTCTCACGCGCAGCTTGTTTGTAGGTGTCTGTCGTACGACGCCGCGATGCACAGAGGCACCGCAACTCCGAGCTCGCCTTCGTTCGCCTACAAAGACCCTAAGACCTTCGACTGGGATGATGGTATCGTTCAACCCGCCACGTTGCAATACTCGCCTTGGCTTTTGGACGATCCTGAGCTCATTGCCGGCAAGCATCGCACGCTCCTAACGTTTACGTCGTATATGGTGAGTGTGAGTGAGAGGCGTGTGTTTGTGTCTTACTGGCAGTTGAGAGGACGCACTAGTCAATTTTAAATCCACCCAAAGTTACCGGTTTGTAGTCACAAGCTCACAAATGTGTTGAAACATTAACTAATCCATTCTATGAAGACACAATAAGAGATGTACAAGATTTATGATGTTTTTGTTTGTAGACCTACTTTCTATAAGACTTTTTTTACTTTAAGACCTAGTTTGGGTTATCGAGTGTTTAGATTTAATTTTTATTGGATTTCCAATTACTATAGCTGTGTTTATTGAGGAAGACAAGGGCTCAAAATGTGGATACTTAGTAGAGTACATATGTACTGTATTATTACCTATTCCTTGTTGATCATATTTATTTAGGCTTACTTATCATGAGCCAAAACTAATATACGTATCTTATGTATAAGCAGTAGGGGTGGGACAGATAATGTAATTGCTTGACCTTTAAACAACATGAACATTTTTAAAAGTTAAAATAAAGGTTTGAGTAAGACCCCAAAAAATATCCTTAATGTTCTTGGTACCAGATTCTTTATCCAAGAAAATCCTTAAATCTTCCCTAGTATGGGCAGCATGTGTAAATTAGTTTAGCCCAACCATCAAGTAGCCTCTACTGTTTCTCTAGTGTATGAGAACCAGTAAATATGTACAAACAGTCAAGTTGTGTTTCAGACGTCCGTCATAGACTACGTCCGTCCGATCGAACTAAAGAAAGAACTAAACGAGAAGTTCCACGCGAGATTCCCCAACATCAAGCTCTCGCTGAGCAAGCTGCGCAGCTTGAAGCGCGAGATGCGCAAGATCACACGTCTGGAGGGTAACGCGGGAGGCTTTGACATACTCACGGTCGCACACGCGTACGTTTACTTCGAGAAACTCATCCTGCGATGTCTCGTCAACAAGGACAATCGCAAACTGTGCGCTGGAGCGTGCATCATTCTAGCTGCCAAACTCAACGATGTCAAGGGGGAACTACTCAAAGGGTTGATAGAGGTGAGTTGCGGGGTAGGTCAGTTATGTCACCAAGTGGGTACTCGAACAATAAAAACATTAGGACGTTTGGGGCAGGGGTGGAAAATTACCGCTCGTCCGGGCGAGTAAAAATTCATGCCGGCCCATAAATCATCAAGTAAAAAAAAAAAATATATTTATATATGTATATTTTTTTAAACAAGCATCTTGCAGCATATTATATTGGTGAGTGTTTTTCATTTATCAATGCAACAACATTGGCTAGCTACTTCCACAAGCTATTACACCGTATTGATACAAATTCGCTTTAAATCGCGTTTTAGGCAATCAAACGTTATGCAATACTAAAAAAAAATCACCTTAGGTGAATTTCCCCCTACTTATTTTTTCTGCCCCCAACTATTTAGTGGATTTGTCCATTCCTGGTTCGGGGGTGCTCACTAGAGCTATAGAGCGCTCCAGTGGTCGATTACGACGAAAGAGGTCAAGGTCGGTGCACATAACTTCCTAAGGTTTAAGGTGTATGGTTTAACAAAGTTGAAACATGCCCAATGCGTTATCGCATTCACATTCTTTCCCAAGGTTTAAGGTTTAGGGTCTAAGGTTTAACAAGATGAAAATATTTCAACTTCTTAGCTCTTAAACACTAAACCCAGCCAATGAGAAGCGAGCTCTCATAAATCCGGCCAATGGTAGCGCGCGTACTAGAAACGTTATAGAAAAACATTTCTTAGACCATAAACCATAAACCTTAAACCTAAAACCTTTGGAAAGTCTGTGCACCGAGCTTCAACAACCAACATTGTGCACAGAGGGAGCTAGCTGAACCAAATATCTAATAGGCAGTGAGTCAAACTGCTTCCAATGTAACTAAAAGGAGTATTACACAGGGAATGCAGTCAGTCCGACCGAGTCAGTCACTAATCGGATCGGAGCCAATTGCAGTTTTAGGTCGCAGTTGGGTTACAATTGCCAGGATAGAGAATTTTCTTAACTGCTAACTGGAATTGGGAGTTGGATTTTTATAGTACCTACTGCGCATGCACACATTTGTTCTGCTTACTTCTGATTGTAATAAAAAAGTTAAAAAACTAGCCAGAAGGCGGCAGTCCCTGTGTAATAGCCCTTTAATAGTCCCACTCCCAACCAACGACTGCATTGTATAATATGTAGGGATACACATTGATACTTTTTTCATTATATTTATCGCTTATCAAAATAAATGGTAATGTCATATTGATAATATTGATTGAGCGAGCGTAGCGAGCAACTCCACTTGACTCTTAAGGCTTGAATGTCTGTTTTTTTCTGTTACTGTTTCGGTACAGGTCGCACCGTTTCTCTGATCGACCTGAAATTTTGCACACATGTACATACCACATGCAGGTTGCTGTATAGTTTTTGAACAAAATCCGATCGTTGGTTATAAAAATTTTTTAAAAAAAAATGTTCCGATCGTTATGAAATTTTGCAGGGTCAATAAGTACAACATTCTCTCCTATTTTACAAATTTTCAGCTAAATCGGTCAAGACCTTTAAAGACTTATTGGTATGTAACATTATGGGAATGTCGTACTCGGGTCGTGTTGCACGTACCGGTGCTCGCTCAACAACGCGACGGGACTTTAGCGTTTTCCTAGTATTACCAATAAAAAATTCAAGCCCGACATAAATGGAATCTCAAATGTGGTAAATGAAATTCAAAACAATACAATCTCATGCCACTTGCTACCTCGTCCTGTCTTGTGTTCTGTGCCTCCCGCTATCAGCCAAGTTCGCTCTCAAACATAAATCTCGAGTAAGACACCATTCGTGATCTATCTCTGTCTGCCCAAGCGGGAAATACGAATTACCTGTTTCGGGCCTATTATCGATAATGACTTTTGACTATCTATTATCGGCATTTTATCCAATAGTATTGATTATACAAATCGATAATATCGATTATCATGTGCATCCTCATTAATATGTACCTTGAAAATATCTTATGTGATATTCATGGTTAGTGGAATGTAAAATATTATGATTCTTGTAAAATTAATACGTATTTTACAATATTTCAGAAAATTGAGACAGTTTTCCGTCTGAACCGCAAAGAACTACTGCAAAGCGAGTTTGCCGTGTTGGTGGCCCTGGAGTTCGGTCTCCACGTCCCCACACACGAAGTAAACCCGCACTACCAGCGCCTTCTACACGAGACGTGACCTGCAGTGCAACAGGCGACCATTACTTGCATCGATCTTCCTTTGTTTCTTGCCACTTGTTCCGTCAAGGTTACATAAGTACAGTAGCTCAAACTCTTTTTGAAAACTTCTAAACTTTACTTAGATTCACTGAATTTTAAAATTTTCCTAGATTTTCAATTTCTAATGTTAATGGCAACGGTTCAAGCCGAGTGATTGATGCAGGGGCTTAACAGATACAATTAATAAACTGTCGAGCGTTGTTTCCACATTGTTTTGTAGGACCAGCTAATGAATCAAAGATCTTATATTATTTTGAATTTTGTAAGTGCTTTGTCACTCTTTCCAATTATTTTTATCTAGAAACATTTTAACAGAAGGCTGTGAGTATTAGTCGGAGGAAAAATTCAGGGTAGACAACATGTGAGTCGCAAAATCTTCAGCCCTGGGGCCAAAGTCTTGAAATGAAGCGTTGAAAAATTATGGTTGTTTAGATTGGTCACATGGCGTCATTAGACCTACGTCTACTTGATCAAACGCTAGTGTTGAAATTAAGTTTTCAAGTTGTGTAGTACAAAGATGTTAGAGTAGCACTTAATTCAAATTGCAGACATCTCAATGTCATGAACTGACATGTCACATCTTACTCTTAAATGAAAATGTCTGTTTCAGGAAGGGATGGGCAAACGTTCAAAATTCTAACAAACTTCTTTTGAGGTTTAGTTTGGTTAAGTTTGGGTCTATTAATATTTCAAACTTTCAACTACTTTTGATTTAAAATTTACCTCCCTTATTAGACTACCTAGCCTATATTATGTGTTAAAATAAAATAAAACTGACACCAAGTAAGATTATTAGGCTACGGTACCAATATTTTAATTTCTAACTCGGTCTTTACAGTTGTAACTTGTCCATTCTTCCAGATTTGTATGCCAAGGGCAACTTGTTTTCGGTTTTCACTTTCCAAACAGATTTAAAAGTTTGGTTTGAGTTCGGAGTATGGAATTCTTTGGCTTCAAATCGATTTCGGTTTGAAACTCGAAACTCAAGGTTTGTCCATTCCTACTCTTGAAGATATCCGCATGTCTCCAACAATTCACCTAGAGTGTAGAGAATAATGGTAGTACTATAAATAAACCTGTGAAGTGCTAACATGATATCGTTACTGTACAGTAAATAACAAAAATAACCAAAAATAGTACCTATCCCTATTGTAATGTTTTTCTTTTTAGATTGTTACCATACGAGAAGTCAGTTACCTGCAGTGTTGTTTGATGTTTCGCTATGGTCTCCTTCAATCTCTTTCTTGGCATGGCCTCCCCCATTTCTTCCATCTTCAATCCTTCTCTCATACATTCTCTTAGGCATCCTCACTTCAGTTATTTGTTTTATATGTCCATACCATCTCAACCGTGTCCTTCCCACCCTGTCACCTAACTTCTCTACACCTAACATTTTTCTGATTCTGTCTCTTCTCATCTTGCCCACTATGCTCTGCAATCTCATCTCTGCCACCAGTATCTGGCATTCTTCTCTTTCTCCAATAGTCCAGGTTTTCCACCGTATACAAAAGGATCGGTATGAAATAGCCTATATAGGTCTTGTATGTCATCTTGCACTGAAATTAAAATATAATTTACTGTAAAAACTAAAAAGAGAATAAGTTTTTTTACGGACAGAAACCACAACTGACGGTTTTACAAGACTATGGAATTTCAATTTACATCTTGTTTTTTGTGACCACGTTCATTGAAGGTGAGGCAATGCGATGTGGTGGACTAATAATTTAATTACCCTAGGGTGAGTGACACAGGCAACATAAAACTACCAAGCAATCGAATTAGTACTGAAAGGAGGAGAGAATTCCACTTTGAATTCTACAAATGCAAGTGATAAGGTAGGAGATGCTTACATAACTTGACACAGGGTAAACAGTACCAAATTATTTTATTTGTATTATTTTAACATAGAAATGCTTTCTTCTGTACAATTATTGTTTCTTTTATAAAAAACAAACACACCGTTTCATCTGTACACACTCATAAAGCAATTTCAAGATTACCGGTACGTATTTAAAGCAGGTCTACTAAAACCAAAGTACCAGTGTCCAGTCAGCAAAATTATTTACAGTGTATGTAAGTACACCTAAAACATGACAAGTTGATATGAAAATAGTGAAAATAGCAAGTTTTACAGAAAATTTACAATCTGCCCGAATTGGCAAACTAAAAACCAGAACCCCACAGGATTATTACATTTTATACAATAAAATAGAACTGCACATGTATTTTGATATATTTTAAGATAGAAGTACCCAGTATTGTATATGTGTACTACTAGCCAAAAAGTGAACATCGGTCTAAGCGTCATTGATTATCAACAGAGGCAGGTATTTACGGTAAAAACAAAATTTTCACCGCTAAAAACCGTAAATGATCAATCTTTTTCAACACCATATTCACCGCTTTTGGTCAGAACAAAACCAAAGATGCAAATAAGTTCCACCACAAATACCTGCCTCTGAATTCTCATAACTATATTTTATTGTAATCTTCAATTTTTGTACAAGGTACCACACCCAAAATTTAAAAAAAAAAATCAGGGGGAGACAGATATAGAGCTATCAACTAAATGTTGAATGATTTTCACCACCAATTTCCCGCTTTTGGGTACAATAAAAACGAAAATAGACTTTTATTTTCACCCCAAATACCTGCCTCTGATTATCAATGTAAGGCAATTTATTAATGTCATGATTAAAAACAGACTAGGGGCCACATCTATACGGCCTCCTTTGGAAATACCCACAATGGATTCAATACCATGATTGAAGACAGTCTTCTTTCATGCATAATATGAGACGTTAAGCAATATCCAATCAACCAATCTTTCATGCATGCGAGCAAATACTAGCGAGTAAGTTTTTGACCAATCACGCGACCAAAGTTCATTTTTATGTGGTGACTTGCTTACATGATCTTATAATAATAAAAATGTCTTAATAAATGATGGTTGATGGTGAGTGACACATTTTAATTCATTTTAATTTTAACACTTAGGGTATTACTAGATGAAGTCCTAATAAAGCTTGCTCAAGTCAAGGGATCGTAGCACTGTGTCCTCGCACTATGGCCACCGATAACGGCGATTTAAAAAACTTTTTTTTTAAATGACCGCTATTTCAAAACCAAGACTTGGGTACACAAACGGTAACAGTATGCAAGTCTAAAGAATTGAATATTTATGAAGCGTGCAAATAACGCGATGCCATTTGACGCTCCTAAACATTGGCATAACATTCGGCAAGGTTGGCGGAGGAATTTTACCTATTGATTCTATTAGACGTCGTACACATAACTTAAAGTCAATTTGTGAGCTTTGTTATTTGGTCACCAATGCTTAGTAGTGGCCCAACATATAACGGAACAAGTAACATGCAACACAAAAAATTTAAACAGAATTATTTATCTATGCTTAATGACTAAAAGAGAGTACTACTACTTGCATTGATAGTAGAAATCTGTTCCACATCACCTGAGTTAATACCTCAAACAAGGAAGTAAGGAATGAAATTATAATAACACAAAGTACTACCTATATAGTATATACCGACAGAGACAGCTCAACCCGTAACACAATACTCAGATTCAGTAGGGTCACATGATGTTGTACACCCACCACCGACAACCCTGACTGACCAAGGCCTCTGGAAATTTCTTTCACAACTACCCTACTAACAAGTAACAACCTATTTATTTACCTAGTCAGTCACATCTCAACCGGTAAAACTGATAGTGATATGTAATGTACTCTACAGTACAGCACATTCTTTCAAAACGTGTTTAAGATTTATTTTCTAGACTGATGATGAAAAATAAAAGGGAAATGACAACTAGAATATGAAGATCCAGCCAGGTACTAATATTATAGTAAGGGCTCAAAAAATGTCCTCTCTTGTTTGATTCAAACATAAATTCTGATCAGAATAAGCATCATTCACAACTAGCTCCAAGACTAGGTCTAAGTCGCATAGTGTAAGTCGTTAGAAATTTAAAACAGCCTACATATTATCGAACACACACAGCTCACCGTTCTGATCGGCTCATCGTAAGTCCTCGTCGTAAGAATTGGATTTTGGGCAATTCGTTACGACATACACCTTACGCCTTGCGACGTGTTGTGAATGTTATAATTGAATTGAAACACATACTCAGTAATACAAAATATTGGGCCCTAGAACTAGTTGTGAATGATGCTTAACATGCATCCATAGTTGTTTCAGATAGTATTTATATATGGAAGGGTAGTACATATTTAGTATTTAGTACTTATCCACAAGACCACATCCACATCATCGACCAGTATTTGTTTGCCCTTGCTAGGTCAAAAGTTCAATCCACAATAGTATTATATTATATCAAAAACATAAGTACCGGTACATAATATTGTAGCCTACAGTAAAAACCGGGCAGATAAAGGATGCCAGATAAAAGAGCTAAGAGTTTAAGAGCCAGCTTTATACAAACATTAAAAAGCAAGCATCAAACGTTACACATAATGTATTAATTACCGTATTGTTCCGAATATAGCGCGATGTTTTTTTCCGAAAATACAATCTCAAAAACAGCACTCGCGTTATTTCCCGCGCGCTTGCATTTGAAATAGCGCCTGAACATAGGCCACGCCTCTATACAACTCCCGCGCATAGTCTGCTGCACTTCGCCCCGCCCACCCACTCGAAGCCACTGAACTCGGCCGAACCTAGGGCGAAACTGTCTGCTAGTCGTCAGAATCCTTAGCCGTGATCACATCGTGACCTAGCTTGACCTACATAGATTTTGTTTGTCGGGGTTGTCTATCTACGTTGCTAAGAGCTAAGAGTCTACGTAACGTAATAATGAGTGATGAAGGAGAAGATGAAATGGCTCAAGATGAACAAATGAAGACTGCTGATCGCGTGGAAAAGAAAGGTTCCTCTGCCTTACAAATCAGCAAGGGATTGCGAAGGAGCTAGGCCTAGGCCTACGACCATAGATACTAGGGCCTAGTATAACCCCCACCCCCCCCCCCCCACGACGTAAACATTGAAGACCAGGAATCAGACTGGTGAACTGTGGTTGACATGTGAGCTTGTGCTTGGCCCTACCCTGTAAAAAAACCATAGGCCTAGGCCCTAACATTGTTCAAAATGTTTTGTTGTAAGTGTTTCATGTACATTTTAATTTTCTTTGATTTTTTTCTTTTTTCTTTAAATGATTCTGAAAAATTTGGAGGTTGTGTTATATTCGAGGTCGTGCTTTATTTGGAACAATACGGTAATACGTATATCAGACTCTTCTAAGCTAATACGTATCTAGCATGTGAGAAGTTGAAACAAAAGTTTGGTTAATTTGTTTGCATTAGGCCTATATGAGTCACAACGCAGTTTTCTGTATGATTGCGGCGCAGGACAAAGCTGTATGGAACGAAGTGACTTGAGTTTGAATCCCACATATTATGGTAGGCTTACGAATTAGGTACCGTATTGTAGATGCTCTTCAATCATACAGTACAAACTTATCATCTACATTTCTAGATGAGACGTACACTTTACTCCATGCCCCAATGAACTCCTTACCAAAAACTTCTTGCTTTACGGATTAGGTACCGTATTGTAGATGCTCTTCAATCATACAGTACAAACTTATCTACATTTCTAGATGAGACGTACACTTTACTCCATGCCCCAATGAACTCCTTACCAAAAACTTCTTGCTAAGTTGTCAACTTTTAACAATAGATATAGGCCTTACTGGCATGGCATATTTTTTTACAGTAAACATACTGTACACTAGGAAAACGCTTAAGTCCCGCCGCGTTGATGGATGAGCGTAATTTTTTTAAACGAAAAAAGCGTAAAATTGTGATTTTTTTAATAGATCATTTTAATTACGCTCAAATTTCACACGAAAATATTAACTCATAAAATTAAAGTTCTTTGAAAAAATCATTACAATCGGATAAAGCATGTAGGTTTTATTCGTCGAAGAAATGTTAAAAATTGAAAAAAATCGTAAAATTGCGATTATCATGAGAAATAATTTTTCGATTGCGCTCAAATTTCACACGAATATATTAATTCATAAAATTAAGGTTCTGTGAAAAAATCATTACAATCGGATAAAGCATGTAGATGTTATAGGGCGAAGAATTTTTTTAAAAATCGAAAAAAAATCGTAAAATTGCGATTTTCATGAGAAATAATTTTTTGATCGATTTTTCCCCCCGTGCAGTTCTTCGTTCAGAGATTTCACAGACCTCCATAAAATTTCATCGCAATTGGAGTATTGGTTTAGCCGGAATCGTGTTCACAGACACACAAAAATACAAAAAAAAAGAAAGAAAAAAAAAAAAAAACATTCCGGATTTTTTTCTCCAGTGTAGTGAAATGGAATCTTCGCTTCGCTCGCTACGCTCATCCAATTATGACTGAGAAGTTAGGTTTAGTAACGGAAGTTACGGTAAGTAACATACTTTTATCCTAGATGGTGTCCAGCCCACAGATCATCATTATTTGGTCTGTTCTCCTTCGTCAATGGTGTCGGCGCCTACAGGGTCGGCTTTAAATTTGATGTCCCTCACTGAAAATCAGTTCTGTAACTGAGTGGGTACTCTAAATATAAATTTATTTATTTAAAATTAAATATTTCAGGTCTCGACTGGTGAATGTCGGTAGGCCCTACGCCTCACCGTATTTGTTCCGAGTAGTACACAAGTTTATAGCGTCATTGTAGTTCAGTACATAGGCCTACATATTAATATTATAATTTATAAATAAATAATAATGAATTAGAATTAATGATAAGAGAATGTGGTAAAAAAAATAATTTTTAAAATAATAGCCCTTTTAAGTTTGAAGTTGAACTACCGTGCTGCAAGATGTAGCAACAACACATATTTTTACTTTGATACTCACTTCTTAAAATAGATTAGAAATGGTAATAAACAAATTAAATTATCCGATGTTTAGGATCAAGTGTTGTCATGTAAACACTGAATTTCAGGTAAAATAAATGCTTCAAAGATTACAGACCGTAGCAGTTTGACTTAAATCCTAGCTCTTGACTGCAGCCTAACGATACGTATAGGATAAAGAGACCTACATGGTGAAATCATAGTAAAGCTATCATGTGCAATGATTCCATTTCTCATTTTCTACCTACAGTAAACATAAACTTGATTTTGGTGTCTTGACTAACAATTGTGTCTTTATAATAATATTGATATTGAAAGATAATATTATGTACCAGATTTGACCCATAGTAGCCTATACATACCCCAAGGTGAAAGGCAACATTTTCATCACAATTTATTTCATGGTCTAGAATCTAGATCTAATCCTACAGTTTGTAGCCTTCAAAAATAAAAATGCCTGTTGTTTGAATCAATAAGAATTAAGAAATAGGCTTCCAAAGCCGAGATCGGTAAACACGATTTAGTTTTGACTTTTAAATTCCATGTTAGATTTACCGGTAAGCAAAATTGGTGACGTAAGTTTACCAAATTTCATGTAACAAATGTAAGGATAAAGGTTGGGAATACTCATCTACATAGTACTATAGTAGCTAAAATGCAAATTTTGTTGTTAGAATATGTTTTAGTAGGTACTAGAATAAGATTAGTTAGATAGCTCACAATGTCTAGCTAGACCTACGTTAATAAAAAGATAAACATTAGAAAATATAATAGTAGTATTATAAAATAGATTAGGCCTAAGGTAAAAATGTAGGCTGCAATAAACAGATATATACTGATACCTCAATAGTTGGTAGTATCTTTTGTTGACTGGTCACCAGTGTAGAACTTGAGCATACAGGCAGTGATGTTGGCACCAACCTTCATAGTGCCACGTATATAGGTCTATACAGTGAAACCCCTAGCAAGATGTAGCAAGCATGGATTTGTGTCCATTGATAGGTCCAACCAACCAGCCTCAAACAACCAGTAGTTAGGGGTTGCACTATATTATCTCTTCAGTAGGACAATGCAAGAGCGATACAAGAAGAATTCACCCCATTTAGGCAAATTCCACTGATCTGCTTTCAGGGGCTTTAGTGTGATCAATGAATGTTTGTTTTCAATTATGGATAATGTGCAATTCACTATTGATTTCAAAACTCCACTTTCCAAGAGCCCCACATTTCGGTAGTTCATCGAATCACGTTGCAAACCTGAACGTCGTTTGGTCGTCCTCTCACCGCGCGCGTCAAACTAACACCGAGTCTTACTGGTAGAACTTCTTGTCGTTCTTTGCGTAATCGACCAGCAGTTGGCAAGGCTGGAAGCAGTTGCCGTAGAGGGCGGCAAACTCCTCCATCCGGTTCACAAGGCACGAGGCACCGTACGCGTCCACCCAGCGGAAGGGGCCGCCGGTGAAGGGGGGGAAGCCCAGGCCGAACACAGCTCCGATGTCACCTTCCAGCTGTAACACAATGTTATGAGAGACACTTAGTACATAACAGTCCAACTGTAAGACGTTCAATTAGTTGTAGACATAGTTGGACTCTTTTGATAGTTGTTGCAAAGAGCCTAGGTTTAAATGCAGGGAAGATGAACCCTGTCTGTAGTCCGGGTTGTCGTTTGATATTAATTATCAATCGATCGCGCATGTGTCCACATACACCAACTGTGAGTGTTATCTGCTACTGCTATTCTCGCAAGAGCAGTGCTATGCCAGCTTACCAACCGGTTGGCTACTCACATACAATAAAATAATCACACGGCAAATGGTATAGAAACACGCAACATTGGCTTGAATGATTGAGTCACTGGTATGAATGCACATACTCATTTAAGCTCGGCGGGAAAAGAGTCTTGTAGTGGGTAGGCCAGGTCAAGTACTATCTGGTTGCATTTGTCGCGAGTTCTGAAATATTATGATTGTAGGAGTACTGGTGATGGGACGGGGCAAACGGAGTCGCTCGACCTGCTGGTGGCACTGCTGCTGGTTGCTGCTAATGAGGGGGGGAAGAAAGAGACTGCATTACTCATGCGGTCGGCAGCACGTGTTAAGCCATGCTCGAACCAGTGAATAACAACATCCCTCAATTCGTCAGCAAAATAATAATAATCAAACACCCCGTTCCATTAAAAGTCAGGTCGGGGGGTGACGTATCACTAGTTTCTTGGGTAAGACCAAATAAAATAGAACATTGAAGAAAGAGGGAAATCATGGGAGAAAATTAATGAAGAACGATTCTGGGAGGATAGAAAGAAATGGAGAGAACTGGTAGAAATGCCCGTCATAGAAGACATCGAAGAAGATGAGGAGGTGCTGAGCAAGCACTGAAAGTCGTCAGCATGGACTCGTAAAATTATTGGAGGCCAGATATTATGACTCTGGACTTGAAACTCGATATATGTCAAGTCGGGGATACGTAAATAAATACAAGAATCAATTTTTTTTTTTAAATATTGAGACCAACAAAACTTCATACTGTAATCAATGAATTTGTTACTTCAAATAACTTAAAATCAAAGTTTCACATAGTTTGGTTTTCTTCACTTTATCAATACATAGATATTGACATTTCACGCTTGTAGGACAGTCCATATATTCTTGCTTGACAACTATCCACACTTCCCGATACATAGGCCGCTTCTTGGCCGAACTAACAGCTATTTAAGCGAGCGTTTCCATTTGACTCTGCCGGAAAAAATAGTCACTAGCTTTGTTTTTTTTTTATGTCTCGCCATAACGTTCGAACGGAGGCTCGGATCGATTTGAAATTTTGACCATCCAAAAGTTAAAAAGTAGGGATGTGGCGGGTACCCGAAAAACGGGTAATTTTCGGGTAGGTAAAATTACCCGACCTCGGGTCGGGCCGTCAATTCCTACCCGAAAAAGTCGGGTCGGGTAGAAGTAATAAAGAAACACGCCAATCTGCTCCTTTTAAACCTCCCCCTCACACGCCAAACGAACAGCTGACGTCGGAGCGGACCAATCGCTACGACGTGGGCGCGGCTATGCTATGATGCTGTGTCCTTGGCTCTTCCCGTCTTCCGGCGCTGTCCCCGCTGGAGTAATAGGCCCTAGGCCCCTACTGACCGTCATTACTCGTCTTCTGGTTATTCAACGCTAATAATGGCATAAAGCAAGTTGAATATTACGTACGTAGGCGAATGGTGAAAAAGAAACAACGCTAATAAACATCGTCTAATGCCTAGGCGGCAGGCCTAGAAAGTCCGATCTAGTGCGCATCGTTGCGCGCAGCAGAGCGTTGGGCGGAGTCAGACCGAAAGGCTGGTGCAAACGCGCGATTTCGTCAGATGCATGGCTGGTACAAACGCATGATTTCGTCGGCCGGAAGAGAAAAATACGCGATCGCATCGGTTTTTCTTGGGGTTGGGTCGGAAATATTAGGAAACGATCGTTACGATATTATTTCCGAGAATAACGAACGATTGATGCAGGAAAACGATAATAGCGGGGTTTCACTGTACTAGGCCTAGGCCTAGGCAAAGATTTGGCCTAGGCCTACTCAAGCAAAAGTTCATAAGACGCCGATTTGGAAGTACTTCGTGTCAACACAGCCCAGAGTGGCTACCTGCAACCAATGCAAAACTGTTTTCTAGGATTTTTTTTTTAAAAATTAATTCACAAATAAAAAAAAAATTCACTACCCGAGCCCGACCCGAGCCTTCTTCAATTACCCGAGCCCGAGGGTACTTTCAATTACCCGACCCGAGCCCGACCCGAGTTCAAAAACCACTACCCGCACATCCCTATTAAAAAGTTACATTGAAGTTAATCGAAAGTTTTTTTTTCAAACTTAACGGCGACAAAATCTGAGGTGGCCAAATCATTTAGAATGTCTGTCCGGTCACGAATATGTTAATTTTATTTTGATCCGATAAGTAGTGTAAATGGAAATTACATTATAACAAAAGTAACGTTGCCATGGCAACGAAAAGACGCACGAAGTTTCTAATGCACCGCCACCTAGAAGTAATCAAAATACTTTCGAGGAAGCAGTGTATTATTTGTCACCAAAGAGTTTAAATAGTTTTTCCAAGGAGTCAAGGTCCTCTAGATGGCGGTGGATTTTATCCACAAAGTAAAGTGTTGTAAATTTAAACAAGAATAAACCGTACGCAGCAGAAAGAAAACATCATCTACAAACAATATTACAATTTATAAATGACCTATTTTAGTTAGAGTTAAGACAAAAGTAATAATGTATGTAATAGGTAGAGTAAGTTTTTTTAGCATTTAAATTTAGAATATTTAGCATTAATTTTGACAAATTTAGCATTTTGTAGCATTAATTGGTTTCTTTTCCACCAAAACCCTAAATGTGGGGTAAATGATGAATAATATGAACATTTCAATTCAATATAGTCACATAAAACTCTAGAATACATTGATAAACTACTTCTCAATAGGCATTAAAAACCTTATTTTTAGTAAAATTAGCATTTTAAATCGTCAAAATTAGCATTTTGTAGCATCAAAAACCTAAAACGCTAAAAACCCGTATCTCTAGTAATAGGTACATATGGAAGTACTTGACGTAAGTCCGTACAACATGTTAGCTCCGGTTTTAACCGAGTTTGTATGAAATACATCCAATAAAATAATAATAATAATAATTAGGGCTGTGCGAGACTCGAAATTTCGAGCCGAGATCGAGCACGTCAACATTCTCGCTCGCTCGCTCGTGTGATTTTTTTGATGCTCGAAAATTCGAGTCTCGAAATGACTCTAGAATTGTTCGAGAACGAACGAAAATACGGCCTCGGCGGCGTAATATTCCATATTATGACGCGCTCTGCAACATTCTTCACGTCGACAGCGAACAGCTGACTGGTAATGGGCATTGCGCAGGCGCAGGCCACTCGATGCTCTCGCTTTGACGCCGTGCCCGTGCGCACCGACACTGCGCATGTCTCCAAAGAACTCGGATAAAGACATGCCAACCTCTTCTTTGGTCTAATATCGATATGTCGCAGACATGCACTCGACTTTTAAATCGACTATCGACTTTTACGAATTACGACGTACGTCACAAGGCTGCAAGTTGTTTAGCGTCTGTCATTCCGTAAACGACTGAATCAATTTGAAATGTATATATTATGCGACGGACCTATGTTTTTTTTACTTTCCGTATTATTTGAAGAAATTAGTGTTCCCAATATGTGTTTTAATACAATTTGCAGGTAAAGCGCAATTGAAATACGAGGTGAAATGAACATAGTTATGACTGCCTTAACCCTACTTATTGTGTAATGGCCCACATCAACTTAGAGCATTAATTCAATGCACAAGGATGTGAGCTGAACTACTGCTGGCGGCCTAGAGGCCCCTGCAACTTACCTTAAAGGCTTCTAGGGCCTAGCTAGGCCCACCCTAGGCCTTGCCTAGGGCCAAAAATAATATTGTTCTTTGAACTTCAAATAGAAAGAACACAATTGTTAATAGTAGAGGCAATTTAGAAATGAGCCTAGGCCTAGGCTAGCTTAGCCTAAGCAGTAAGCCTATGATTAAAATGATTTTAGATTAATGTTTTATCAATTGGCAGGCCCAACACTGTAATAACATATTGAAAATTTTGTGTTTATAACATCGTGACAAAATGTATACCAGATTTGTGGTAAATTAAATTTTGGTCTGCTCGCTCGAATCTCGCTCGAAAATCAAGCAAAAGACCAAATACTCGCTCGATCTCGCTCGACTAAAAAAATCCCTGCTCGCACAGCCCTAATAATAATAATAATAATAATAATAAAGGTTTACACACGGGTTTACCCAAAATACCTTGGCAATAATAAATAATATTGGAAACATGGCCCTGTGGACAGCGAACGTCGCAAATTTTAAAATTTAATAAAATGTGCAATGTGGGTCTAGCTATAGCACGTGCTCGCTTATCAACGCGTCCAACTGAGCGTTTCCTAGTTATAAAGTGTGTCACATTCCCTCCTAGACCCAAAGATCTAATTCTAAGCAAACACCTACCGGACTGGCCAGGATCCCCTCTTGTAGGCACATGATGGCTTCGTTGGCGAAGCGCGAGATCATTCGCATCTGCATGTCCTCGTTGCTGTTCGCTCCCTTGGGTTCCAGGCTGTACTTCTTCAGGATCGTGAGGACGTCCTCGTTCATCTCTCGTTCCCGGGAGCCCTTTACGTACACGTACATCCCCTTGCCGGACTTGCGCCCTAGAAAGTAATGCAAATTTTCAATTTTATTTTTTGAAAAAATGAATACTCAATTTTTCCTGTTTTTATAAAAATAAAAAAATTTGCTTAAAATGTTGTTCACAAAAATATTGTAGGATGTAGCTGGCTTATTTCATTCCTTCATTGTGAAGGATGAAAATGATAAAGATTAGCCGAATCTTACCGTAGCATAGTTAGTTTGTCAACTTTAGCAGGTATTCTACTGGTATGGAAATACTTCCATGTCACAATAAAAGAAGTTCTAAAAGCAAATTTTGAAATACATATTAAAGATAAGAATTGTAAAATGGGGGTGTGGAGAGGAGGGAACCCAACAGCTTACCTAGTCAGTGACTGCAGGGATCTCATAGATAAGAAAGAGACAAATCAATATTAGGGATGTGCGGGTAGTGGTTTTTGAACTCGGGTCGGGCTCGGGTCGGGTAATTGAAAGTACCCTCGGGCTCGGGTAATTGAAGTACCCTCGGGTCGGGCTCGGGTAGTGAATTTATTTTTTATTTGTGAATTCATTTTTAGAAAAAAATTTCCTACAAAACAGTTTTGCATTGGTTGCAGGTAGCCACTCTGGGCTGTGTTGACACAAAGTACTTCCAAATCGGCGTCTTATGAACTTTTGCTTGAGTAGGCCTAGGCCTAGTACAGTGAAACCCCGCTATTATCGTTTTCCTGCATCAATCGTTAGTTATTCTCGGAAATAATATCGTAACAATCGTTTTCTAATATTTCCGACCCAACCCCAAGAAAAACCGATGCGATCGCGTATTTTTCTCTTCCGGCCGACGAAATCATGCGTTTGTACCAGCCATGCATCTGACGAAATCGTGCGTTTGCACCAGCCTTTCGGTCTGACTCCGCCCAACGCTCTGCTGCGCGCAACGATGCGCACTAGATCGGACTTCTAGATGAATTGCAACTTTGTTCGACGATGTTTATTAGCGTTGTTTCTTTTTCACCATTCTCCCACGTACGTAATATTCAACTTGCTTTATGCCGTTATTAGCGTTGAATAAATAGAAGACGAGTAATGACGGTCAGTAGGGCCTATTACTCCAGCGGGAACAGCGCCGGAAGAGCCAAGGACACAGCATCATAGCATAGCCGCGCCCACTTCGTAGCGATTGGTCCGCTCCGACGTCAGCTGTTCGTTTGGCGTGTGAGCGGGAGGTTTAAAAGGAGCAGATTGGCGTGTTTCTTTATTACTTCTACCCGACCCAACTTTTTCGGGTAGGAATTGACAGCCCGACCCGAGGTCGGGTAATTTTACCTACCCCAAAATTACCCGTTTTTCGGGTAGGCCTACCCGCACATCCCTAATAAATATACATAACATCACTCGAAAAACGTCAAAACTTTTTCGGACAAATAGGGCCTTGCTCACTCGACGAGAGCGGAGAGATAACTAACCTAAAGATGTAACTAGTCTTAAGGCCCAAATTCATAGAGTAGGGGGTTCCATTGTTTCAAAGGGCTTTGGTTTTTATAAGTCAAATAACATGAATAAAAAGAAAGCACTTAGCACCAACGAGACCCACACAAGGAACTGTACTCACCTAAATGACCACCTTGGACCATATCGTTCAGTATCCGGTAATCTCCTCCGGCGAGCCGATCTCCAAACGCCTTGGACAGATCCTTGGAGATGTGTGCGGCAACATCGACGCCCACCTCGTCCAATAGCGTCGCGGCACCGACCGGGAAACCAAAGTCCTTGCTGAGCTTGTCGAGTTCTTTGGGCAGCACTCCCTCTTGAAGCAGCCTCAAGCTCTCTGCCTGCATGGCGCACAAGATCCGCGTGGTATAGAAACCGGGTCCGTCCTTCACGACGATCACAACCTTGCCTTGCCTGAGGCCGACCGCTACGGCAGACGCCGCGGTGTCTTTAGACGTCGTTTCCGTCGTGATGATCTCTAGAAGCTGCATCTTATCGACGGGAGAGAAGTAGTGCATCCCGATTATCTTCTCGGGCCGCTTGCTGGCCTTGGCGATCTCCGTGATGGGCAGAGCGCTAGTGTTGGTCGCGACCACGCAGTATTCTGGAACGCACGCCTCGATCTCCTTGATCACTTTGTGTTTGATTGCGAGGTCTTCGAACACTGCCTCGATAACCATGTCGCACGTCTTGAAGTTCTTGTAGGATAGAGTCGTGTCGAGGTTCGATAGGAAGATGTCCTTTTGCATCCTGCGTGACACACAAACAGTTGTTGAAGGTTTTTTAATCATTCATGAAACGATCAATTACTAGCTTCACATATTGTAGACCTATTGCAATGCAATATATAACATGTTTAACAAAATGTTGAACTAACCAATAGCTTTACAAATGATTGAAAACCAGACCTGAAGACAGTTCACAATAGTCTACGTACTCTGGGATAAGTAGACAAGAATAATGAATAATGATTAATAGTTAATACTCAACCTATAGCAGTACCGTATAGTACCGAATATAGGCCGACCTTTTTTTTTCATTATTTTAGGTCTCAAAATCCCTCCTCGGCCTATATGCGAGCATTGGCATTTTGACGCGCTAATTTCAAACACCAATTACAGCGCCGTGTGACAAGGAAATACGTATAGTTCACTGCTCCTGTCTGGGGCTGCGCCAACAATACAGCAGGCACGGAGGACGCAACGCTATCTCCAGGCCTACTGACGAGTGAAGAATGACGAGGAACAGATAACTAGGCGATATGAACTGGTCTGCTTGGAGATTGCGTCATAGCGCTACGTCATCACGGGCTCCGCGTCAATAGGCCGCGCGGGAAAAACGACCTTGGCACTGGCTCCGCGGAAACAGACCGCAGGAATAACGGCGCGTAAAATAAAAATATTTCATTAAAAATTCCTTTTTTTAAATTTCGATGACCAAAGTTCGGGGGTCGGCCTTTTTTCAGAGTCGGCCTATATTCGGTACGGTACTATAAGGTAATAATATGAAAAGTAGACCGAAACATGATCGCTCCCAGCACTCGTTCCTTTCACACGGCCTCTTGAAGTAGCATGGAGATATCAAACAAAGACGGTGTTTCAAAATATTTTAGTTAATTGGCGTGCAACACTTGGTATCGATAGGCCTTACTATACAAGTGTGCAGGGAGGCCTACTCGAAACGTCAAGCCGGGTATTTGGGGGCAGACCCGATTTCCGGACCTACCTAAACAAAATTGATATTTTTGGGGGGATGGTGAAGGGGCCGGTTCAGGATTAACATGTACCATACTTTATTGGTGGAGATACCAGTACAGAACATTTTAAAAGGAGGCAGTCTTATATTGGAAAGCAATACAGAAGAAGGGTTGAAGAGACCAACTTTGCACAAGAAAAAAAGATCTATCTTAGCCAGTAGTCACTCGATAATTCAAAGTCAAGGGGACCCTCCAAAAGCCATTTGGAAACAAATTCCAATTAACCAAAAATCCGAAATCCATTTTAAAAAAATGCAATTTAAAAATACCTTTGAACGTATTATTTCGGATGTTCGGTATAATCGTAAGAACAGAGAAGCTTTTCAAAGTATGAACAAAGAGCTACACGATCGTACTGAGTTGACAGCGAGAGCGCGTTGCGTTGAGCTGATGTTGATTGTCTGCGTCGGGGAACACACGTGGTTCATCCACTCGTGCAGCGCGGGTGAGCGGAGCTATCTGTAGATCGCGACTGATCAGACGACCTCCAAGTTAACGTCACTTTCAAACAGAAAACGTGAAAGCCAGCATTCTAAAACATTCCACGATTTTCGTTTTTGAAGATTTTTTCAGGTCAACTTCCTTCAATATTTCTATCTTCTTGTTCAACGTCATTTTATCACATGTTTTACATGGTACGAGCAAGTCACTCCACACTACGCAGACCACCACGTCTACCACTGTGCATCTACTCGACGAGGCATCGGGAAGTAAATGCATGCTTTCCTTGATTAGCAACCTTCCAGACTTTGTTTATCTCGTAAGTCGAGTGCTGGACAATGGACGCGAGCTATAATAGCCCAGGGAATTCTGCCGAGTGACGCCGCAGCATTAAGCGCTACACTTCGTTCCAAAAACATAGCTCATTTCTTCAATTTATATTATTTACTACGATTCAGAAATTAAAAAAGTCCGCCCCAACCGGGAATCGAACCACGGATCTCCCGCATTCCAGACAGGATTTTTTTTTTTTTTTTTTTTAATTTTATTGCGTCAAATTTCAAACTTGGGGCTCAATATGACTTTGAAATACAAATTATACTGAATTTCGAAGTAACCAAATAAAATAACATGTAAAGTCCTAGATGTTGAAATTCGGGACGAATGTTTTTGTTCAAAATTCACCGAATTTCCAATTATAAGAGTTCGAATTGTCGAGGGACTACTGAATGTACAAAATGTCATTCAATGAAAATCCAGACAAAAGAAAATGAATTGGAGAAAAATTATTTTAGTGTTCTACCTGAACCAGACTATCAAAACCTCTACCTGCACAGTCCTACACACACCTACTGTACATGTTTATTTTGGACACAATTGAAAACTTGGACAGGGAAATTTTCATGCAAGCTTACGCACGTTGTCAGTCTTTTTCTCTTAACAGCCGTATCTAGTCCTGTCTGGATCTGCCCAAGGCCGCGAGCCAGACCAGCATCATTGGTGTCCTTGAGGATAACGTTCATGCCCTTGTCCAGCGATACCTGCGCAAAGAAATAAACACAGGTTTAGACGGACAACGGCGGATGAAGGCAGGTAGGGTGGGTGGCCACTTGTCCCACTTTGGAAGACACGTGCAGTTTTAATTGTAGGGGTGAGTATGAGGGTATCCAAAATTTTGGGTCGGGTATTTAGTGACGACCCGAAAATCGAGTACTTTTTTAATTTCGGGTATTTTCGGGTAATTCTTTTAGGGGGGTGGTGGAGGTGCCGGTCAAGAATTTACATGATTTTTGGTGGAGGTGCCAGTCCAAAACATTCTCGTGTGGCCGTTCCGCAACGTACGTCACCACGGGCTCCACAGAAATAGGCCACCCAAATAACGACGCGTATCAAGGACTACGCGAAAATAGTTCACCAAAATAACGACGCGTACAAATAATTAGTTTTCCTTTTCTTGAGAATCTGTTCTGAATCAATTCTTAGGTCACAATGATCGAGTCTTGCTTTTTGGAATTGATGTCATCCCTACTTAATAGCCTAGGAGCCTACAGTAGTTCTTTATTATAAAGCAGTTTAGCCCAGGGTTGTCACCAAGAAAAAATAAAAATCCTGTTTGAGCACATCAAAAATCCCTAGAAATCCTTTTAAATGAAACACCCAATTCTTTGAAAATCCTTTTAATGCCTAAATGTACCAATTTTGATGTAATTGTTGTGAAAAAAAATTTAAATATAAAAAAGGAAAAGAGTAGGCCTATTTTTAATGGTTTGAGGCCAAATAGGGTTGATTGATAAGGTATCACCATAAATGCATTTAATGATTTTTACGATCTCACAATCGCGTTTTATGACCCCGCACTTCCACCATGTACCAGCCAGGATTAATTTTATTTTGACTACCTACCCGGCACCTCCACCAAAATTAACATTTGTTTGTTGCAACCCACCTGCACGATCCCGGCTCCCATCAGCCCCGCCCCCAACACGGCCAGGTTGTTAACCGGTCTCTCGGGCTTGCCGAACCGGTTCTTCTTGCACTCGGTCTGTCCCCGGAACAGTCCCATCAGTCCCTTGCTCTCCGGAGTCATCCCCAGCTCCCCGAAGCCGACGCTCTCCGCCTTGTAGCCACTCTCGGGACCCTTCTCCACGCCCACTCGGATCACGTCCAGAATCTGTTCAAGACATTGAAAGTGTTAATAATAATTGGTATTATAATGTTCAAACTTGGACAAAGTACAAAAAAAATGCAAAAAATTGAAGCCACTTGGAAAGTAAAAATTAGGCTGTGCAAATATTCAACTTTCAAATAATGTTTGTGAATAATTTTTTTCCAATATTCCGATTCGAAATTCGAACTATTTTGGCTAATTATTCGAAATTCGAACTATTTTGGCTTCATTGCGAGTCTCGCGGTAACTGTTAAAAAGCCCGCTAAAAGTGCAAGGAGTTTGAATTTTCGCCGCCAGAGCTCGACTTGGGTACAAGTACAAGAAGTTTACGTTTTCGCCGATAGATCGCGCTAGTGTCGACTAAAGAAAAATTTCGTGATGGCAACAAAAATGGCATCAAAATCTTCATGATCTTCATAACCTGTCTTTGAACTGCTTCATTGTGATTGTTTTGACGAGTGTTCGTTGTCTTTGCGATTTTTTAATGATTAAATTAATTATTTTGGTGTTCTTGTGCTGTATTAAGTTGTGGAAGACGCGCTTGCAAGGCATTTGCCTTCAAGTTCAAACCCCATTTGGGACTTGTTGATCTTTTGACATAGGCCTACTACCTTGGGCCTAGGCCTAGCCCCGGTATAAAATATGTTCTGTTGATTGATTCTAGGCCTAGGCCTAGCATGGGCCTAGCCTAGACTAGCAGCTAGGCTAGGCCTATCACTTATCTTTGTGATTAGGACCAGTCTAAGGCTAGGTACCTAGGGCATGTTATTAAGTCACACTTGTCTTGATTTTCAGTAGGACCTAGGCCTAGGCTCAAAATATAAGCCCCTATATTCATCTTAGGTGCTTTTTTATTTTGCTGCAACATCACCCCTTGTCAAATCACTTGAAAAGACACGTGGATATGTTTTCTCTTTTAAAGATAGCAAGCCTAAGGTAGGCCTACATACAAATCTTGACGTTGATCTCGTGTAATATCAAACACTAATTAATAAAACTCAACTTAATGAAAAATGCTGTTATTTTAATCATTATTCGAAACTATTCGAAAGAAAAAATTATTCGTTATTCGATATTCGACTTTTTGCATTTGAATATTCGATATTCGATTCGAACTGAAAAATCACTATTCGCACAGCCCTAGTAAAATGGTTAGAGAAAGATATCCGTGGTACAATGCTCGTAAGAACAAAAAGTTTTTTAATGCAGTAACGGTACGGTAGCTAGTTACCTAAGCCTAGTTAAATTAAGCTGGACTGGCATTAAACATCAGAACAATAGTCACTTGCCAGAATCTACCCACTGATTTTGCTTAGGCCTAAGACAGTCCACTGTCCAAAAATCAAGCCGCTTTTCGTGCCGAGCATTGAATAGCTTGCAAGCAAAGATTTCTTTCACTGATTTCACAAAAAAGCAATTTTGAAGCCGCTGAACATTGGCATATGCACCATATGTTGTAAAACCTGACATAGACAGATTTAAATGTTGGTGAGCTATGGATCAATCCAATCAATCAATCAATCAATCAGCAATTGCTGAAATAACTAATTTTGCATTGAAAGTTGAAAGTACAAGATTTTCAGATTTTTTAAGCAGTGTATTAGTCTATGTATGTGATCATACCTTAAGTGGTGCAGGATAAAGCCCGTTAGTTGACTTCATAACTTGTGCCCTGGCTCGCGTAAAGATCTGGTTAAGCACGAAATTGCTCTTCATTATCTTATCCGTGACCGAGGCGACGAATCCCTTCTTCGTCCTGTCGATCTTAATCCCTCCCGACACGAGTTGTTTGGCCGTGAAGACGGCGGTGTCTTCGAGGTACTTCTGCGTGTTGTTTGCTGGCAGGTCCAGCCCTGGTCCGAGGGGTTGGACTAAGAGGTCGACGAGACCCATCTTCTTGGCTCGGTCAGCCTTGATCGTCTTGCCGGTGAGAGCCATGTCGAGTGCGTTGGGCAGGGAGGTTAGAATGGGGAGGCGGACGGTTCCGCCACCGCCTGGCAGTAGGCCTAGCATCACCTCGGGCAGGCCAAGTCCCGTGCTGCGGTCCTGCGGGAGAAGAGGGACAAGTTGTAAATTCATAGCAGGGGTGAAAATTCTTATATATGCCCAGGTTGTAGGGCTACGGGGTAATGAACAATGCACGTAGGGCTGCCTACGGTTACCAATTTGTTTTTGTTGCTCACGTTCGGAAAATAATGCAAAATATCAAACATTTTCAATTTAAAAAATTAAATACCGTAGGACATAAATTTCACTGTTGGACAGAGAACAATTAAATCATAATTGTAAACCCTCCATACGGTACCTCGTGCTGGGTAAATATAAGACAGAGCTCTACAACGTGACACCTATTGTGCCAACTTTAAATATTGTCTCGGGGCAAGCAAAGGTTGTATTCACTTGTGGGCAAGTTAGTTTTCCTACAAATTGTCAAGCCCCCAGGCATAGGTCCAGTCTACCCATTCAATATTCTACAGGTACAGATAGATGCCCTGGATCCACTACAAACAACCCACACACACCAACCTTGACAGCGATGCGGTAGTGACAGGCCATGGCCACCTCCAGCCCGCCCCCGAGACAGACACCCTGGATAGCGGCTACGATCGGCTTCTTGCTCTTCTCAATGCTGTTTAGTATCTGCTGGCCGGTCCTCGACACGCGGGTAATCTCCTCCTGGGTCTTACAACTCTCCAGCATCGAGATGTCGGCGCCAGCGATGAAACAGCCGGGCTTCCCGGATATGAGCACGGCTGCTTGTATTGACGGGTCGGATTCGATTCGCTTCAGTAACTGCTCCATTTCGCACATTACTTCCGCACCGAGGGAATTTACCTGGAAACATACATGACTGAACTAGGGATGCACATCAGTAGGCCTATTTTTTTCATTATCGATTATCGAAATGGTTAAGTCATTATTGAATCGATAATATTGATATTAGGCCTACCAATAAAAATTCAAGCCCGTTCCAACATAGATGGAATCTCAAATGTAGTAGGCTACATGAAATTCAAAATATAATTTCATGCCATTCGTTGCCCCATCCTGTCAGTTTTGTCTTAGTTTTTGCCTCCCGCTATCGGCTAAGTTCGTTCCCTTGAACATAAATCTCGAATAAGACACCTTGTGACCTATCTCTGTCTGCCCAAGCGGGAAATACTAATGACGTGTGTATTGGGTCGTTTTCAACCAATCATTGATATTTTTATTTTGATTATTGAAAATGACTTGTCACTTTTCATTAGGCTATCAATTAGGCCTATTGATATTTTATCCAATATTGATTAGGCCTATTGATTGATAATTGATTATCGCGTGCACCTCTAAACTGAACAAGCCTACCTCCTAAAGGCTACCCATGGCTTTGTGAGTGTGGAAAAAATATAAATTGTGTACAAAACTAGATTGACTATCTGTGACAGGCTATGCTATAAATAAATAGGTACCGGTAGGTATTGAGGAACTAATGAGTAGGTCGATCATCTCATTCACCCAATAAACAGGGTAGCTCTACATTATGCTGAAAACATTTTCATTCTAGGTAGGCCTACTATATTCAGGTAGCAGCTATGTATTTGATTTTCTTGTAGTACTTACTGGTTTAAAATGGTTTGCTTTACCATAGACTAGAGACCTACTACCCTGGAAATTACAAGATAATTTCAGATGCAGATGGCAGATTGCTTTTGCAGAGATGTAGCTGGTCCACATGGTGTGTTTCAAGTCTGATGGTAGGCCTACCAAAGATAAGTCAGGTAGTACTGCGCACGGGTAGCCTACCCAGGCACAAAAAAATGTGTTCTATCTGTCTGATTGGTAATTCTGTTACTGTGGAATTGCCCACATTCTTAGTTCTTACCGAGTAGTGAGTAAATCTAACTTTCTTCCCACAGCATTTCCTAGGACTAGCAGGAATGCCTCTCTATGTGAAAACTTTTTAAAACTTTTTAGAAATCAGATCTTACTACCAGGTATAGGCCTATAGGCACTACATTAAGCTAAGTAATATATTAGGCCTCCATCTAGGCCTACAGTAGCCTAGGGGGCCCACTTTTTTTTTTAAATTGAATTTAAAACATTAGGCCCTAGGTATAGGCAAAACCAATAAGCTCTGTCTAGGCCTACTTACTTTGGCATTTGGTGAGTCCAATGTGATAACACAGATATTGTCAACCATTTTACACCTTGTGTGCTGCATGTTGCTGGATGCAGGAACCGAAAAGAGTCTTCTAGGAAGAGGTGCTGAAAGGAATTAAGAGTTGCATTTAAAGCTCAGTGCCCACAGGGTAATTATAAGGAATAATCTTTTACTTTCTAAGTGTTGCTAAGGCTAATATTGTAGGCCCTATTAATTGTATCGCCCCAGGATCGATATCTTAGAAGTCTAAAAGAGATGGCTGAAAAGTTGGTTGAATGAAGGACACACTTGTAGGCCTAGGCCTACATTTTTTATAACACAAAAAATTTAATTTATTCCACGGAACATAGCCTAACCCACTCACTACAAGCCAATTACGCCTAGCCTACCTAATATATACGTTTGGCACATTTTGGACAGTAGGCCTAGGAACACAAATAACTACAAGCAAAAAATTTAATTTTGAGCCACATTTTTTCTTATTGCTTTAACAAACTATTGTCATCTAGGCCTACCTTTTAAAGATAAGGGCATGGATAGTAAGGAAAAGGAGGTAGGCCGAGGCAGATGTCTAACAAGGCAGATAGAGTCTAGACGCATGATGCCATGAACACCAGACTTGCAAAGTTGACACCCTTAAATCTAAAATTTGGTTGTAGGTCTAGTTTCCGGTTTCCCCTTTTTCCCCCCCTCGTTTTGGGGAACTGCAGCTGTGGCACCCTTTGCACTTGTCATCTGAGCAACTAGATGGTCCCTACTACAAAGGCAATAAGCATAAACATGATAAAAACCTGTTTATAGCGCCTCTTAGACTCTTGCATCCTGGGACAAGGCCATGCTGCCTCGATGCAGTGTGTTCTTTTGGGGTTGCATCTCAAAGTAAAAACTTTTTAAAAGTAATAGAATGATTTGCACGGGAAATTGATTTGGGATGAAGGTGGGCCATTGGTAAACTTTTAAACGTGACTACGACTAATAAGGTTTGTTTAAATCAATACAAAAATTTAAAATTAAATTGGGCAGACCTGTAAGGTTGATGTAAGCCATAAGGCCGATGCACAATTGCCTGATAACAAGAACGGGAGCGAGAACGGGAAGACACTAACAATAAGGGCTTCGATGCACAATAGCCCGTGAAGCAAGCCAAAGGGAACAAATAAAATAATAGGCCTAAGTGGCTAATTATTTTGTTCCCGGTTTTTTTTTTTTCCACTTTTTTTCAATTTAAATTTTGTTTTAGGCCTACTCCTAAAACCCAAAATAGTGATAAAATAGTGTGGGGGCCTAGGAGGCCTAGACTTTCCCAGGGCATCTGATTCGATTTTTCCGGTAGTGTATGGAACGAGAACGTTAGGCCTACGGAAAGTAAAAACTTGGCGAAGTTCCCGCCCTCGTTCCCGGGATACAGGGAGCTTTATTGTGCATCTTATAAAATAACCCACAAGATTAAACTTTTTTCCCCGTTCTTGAACCCGGGAAATTGTGCACGATTTTTAGGCCTGGTTAAATCATGGTTGGTGTGGGCCCTGGGCCTATTGGGGGTTCCAAGGAGCCCCACCCCCGCGGGTGCCAACATCCCATTGTCCCGTCAGTGGGTATTAGGCTAGGCCCCGGATAAGGTCAAGCCGAAACAGATTGGCCTAGGCACAGGTTCAAAAACTAATTTCCTAGCCCTAGGTTTAGGCCCCTACTAGGCCTAGGCCTACCTAGGCAATCTTTATGCAGTAGGGCCTACACATAAAATAAAAGACTGGGGGCCCTATGCCTAAAAACCTAGCCGATGGCATGTTGTATTAAGTATGAACCTAAAAAGAAAAACATGAATGTGGCCTAGGCCCTAGGCCTAGGCCGGTTGTTGCCCATCCCACTCCACTCGGGCTGTCCACAAGACAGGCTAGGGGCCAGCTCACTAGCTTTAGTAATAACAGAAATCCGAAAGAATGACATGCGAAAATCGAACACTAAATAATTACTAGAATATTAATAATCACGTTGATATACCTAAAAATCTGGAAAACTTCATGTTTGATCTTGTAATTTTGCTGAGGGCTCCTAGGCCAAGATATCGGATTGATGCCATTTTGACGAAACAGCCGACTGGGGGACGTGACGTGCGTGGAAGGATTAGCTATTTAGACGGCCGTGAGTGCAGAGTGGGGAGTGGGCAGTGGAAAATGCTGCTTTCACTCATCCTCGTAGAAAAACACCGATCAGAGCAAAGGCGCGCGTTTTCGAAGTGTGAACAAAGTAATTAGAAAATCGCCAAAGTCGTTGTTAGACGAGTGAGACATGTGTTGAGTACCCGGTAACCTTCCCTTTCTTCCCAGCATATCATAGGCTAGAGTAACGCATTATGGCCTTACAGTTGACGCTCCCTTATACCAACTAAACTTAAAAAAACCCCCTTATTTTTACCAAAATAATTCAAACGTCAACAAATGCAAATGTTTCCCCGGGTTTTCTCAGACATGACTCGCTCACTCGTTAACAACGACTTGGGTTTCCCAGTCTAGTTTTCTAAGGCCCGTATACCCGAAATGTGGGGGACCTGGGTTCAAACCCCCGGTCGGGAAAAATTAAAAAATATTTTAAAAGCTATAATTATATGCATTTCAAAAAATAGACGCAGTGAAGTCTATATCTGTGACAATACTATAGAAAACATAGCCAGTACGAAAAAAAGTGTAAAGTTGAAGGTTTTCTCAATCTCCGAGCGGAATTTGGGGTTACCTTGAGCGTGCAAGATTCGATACACCTTGGGCATTGCATTTTCACGGCCTCAAAATAACAAACATATTTTTTTCAAAAACAAAACTATTGTCGTTGAAATTATTCCTACACATTTACAAACAATTTTTCAATTTATTATTTCTTGTAGGTTTAAATCGCAATGGATCTAAATGGTTTAATTAAAGTATTGTGCCACCCCTCGCCCCTCTCTGACAAAATTTAGGGGGCGATCGCCCTCCACCATACCCCCGGTAGTTACGCCACTGGTTACATGTAGCCTTACCTACCGGTACTAGAGTTTCACCCACAGACAGTGACCACGTTTATCACGCGAGCCGAGTCCGAACTGGCTTGAGAGCAGACTGAATTTTCAGCTCATTTCAGTAACGTTTATCACACGCTGTCAGTCCGGACTAGTATGGTACAAGCTCAGTCCTAGCTCAGTCCGGACTGAAATGAGACGCTGTGGTTGGATAACTTGCGAAGAAGGATGGCCGCTAGCACGTATTGAGTTCGCTCGCGTTTATCACCAATATTCAGCCCGCACAGACCGAGCTAGCTCGGCCTCGTTACCGAGCTGGATTCAGTTCGCACTCAGGTCAGTTCGTATGTTTCAGTCCGGACTCAGCTCGCGTGATGAACGTGGTTAGTCGAGCGTTAAGCGCGTGACTCTGATTCGGGAGGTTCCGAGTTCAAACCCCGTCGAGACCGGCAATCCTGACTGAAGGTTTTTCCCGAGATTTTCCTCAGTCGTTAATGCGAAAAGGGATTGAGTCCTATTAAACAGCCCTCGGACATCCCTTCTCAATATCCAATCCGCAACATACCTAGTTAGACACCTGAAGAGGGGCATGAAATTGCACCCTGGGCACTGGGCAGGCTTTCTACAAAAACAAAAAGTGTAAGTGTGTAGACTTTCTCCCTTTTTCTTTTTTCTTTTTCTTCAAAAGACTTACTTCTGAGAAAAACGTGGTTTTATTGGTGAGCAACACAGTGACACAAGCAGGGTTGAGAAATTTTGCCCAGCCCGAAAAAACCCGGCGGGTTTTTCAACCAAAAACCCACTTGAAAAAAACCAGTACAATGTGGGTTTTTGGGGTTTTTGAGTAAAACACACTAATAGATTCATATTAATTATTTATTACAAGAAACTGAAACAAAGTCAAAGTATAAGTGTAAGTACACTACACAAATTCCAAATAATAATCAATTTGCATATGCCTGGGAAATTTGCTTATTATTACTCATTTCTTGTAGGCCTATTTGTATTTAAATTTAAAACTTTTTTTATTGTGGCTTATCAATGTATGTTGTTTTTATTCTGTGTCCTTGTGGCAGTTGTATTTGTAGAACAGAGTTTTGTTTTAATTGAAAAATAAAAGTTTCTCTCTCTAGTAGGTCAAATAGGACTAATGAAATATTTCAAGATAATGATAATGAAATTGAAACTGAACATCTTATAGGCTATTCATTATGCGGATTCAAAATTTAACGCTAACCGGGGATGCCTTAAAATTCTAAAAAAAATGCGTCACTGGTTTACTGTAATTAAAACAAAAATTATTTATTTCCAACTACCTAATATTTTTTATAGGCATAGGCCTACTTTGAAAAATTAACCAATAATTGGGCAAAAATGCCCAAAAAAGACATTTTACACATATTTAGCATAAAATTCCAAAAACCCCAAAAACCCGCCAAAAAACCCCAACAAACCCTGAAAAAAAAAACCCGCCCGCGGGTTGTTTTTTTCAGAAAAACCCGGGTTTTTCTCAACCCTGGACACAAGCGTCTTTCTCGTTAAGTTCACAGTGAATATTGAAAGAGTATAGTTTTATTGATTTTGCCATAGATAAATACATAATACATATATTTAATTAGACTCAATTTTAACCCGTAACAGTCAGGTACCGTAGACTAAGATGAATATAGATTAATTATTTAAAAAATTATAGTACAAAGTAGTAGAATATTTGTGCAATAAAATGATGTGTTATTACACAAATAATTTATAGTATGGAGTAATAGAATACAGGCCTATACAATAATAGTGATAAGTAGTCATTACTCATTAGAATATAGGCCTAATACAATAAAAATGATAATATGATGAATACACAATTATAGTATTGGGTAATATAATACAGATCATAATCACATTCATTGTGATTTGATGTTTGTGTTCACAAGTGTTTATATACTATTATCTTCCAAATATGCGCCTAGAGAATAGTATGCTTTGTCTAGTAGGAGATCATTCTTTATTTTTTAAACAATTTATGGATATAATTATTTTAATGTCTTTCGGAAGTGTATTAAATAATGTACTTTGTATATAGATAGAATTAAGTTGGGCTATAGTTTACTATTATGGTGTTCTATATGGATGTCACTTTGTTGCCGTGTTTAGTGTAAGTGAGTTTCATGATTTTTTTTAGTCACTGAAAGTTTTGTTTAACGAATAGGACTGATTTAAGGATGTATATGCAGTATAAGGTAAGTATTTTTAGATTTGAAACAAAGGTTGTGCATGTGTTCTCGGGTGCGCCTTTGTAATATTTCTAATTGCACGTTACGCACCCGCGCATTGCCGGAGTCGTTCTTGAGTCGAATTTTACTTGTTTTCGCGAGTTCGTGAGTGACAAAATCCTTACCATTTCATGTTTATACATTTTCAAATTAATATTAGTAATTAAAAAAAATATACACATACCTACTCAGTAAATGCAAATGTCCATGATCATGACACACGTAAAAAAAATCACCTACAGCTAAACTCATATCACACAAAACTTGGACAAGTAAACTCAGACTACTTACATAAATCTCTTTATAACCATCTTCCAGAATCCATTAAAAACATTTCAAGCTATGACCGTTTCAAACATGAACTCAAACAAATTTTAATTCTAAAAGCCTACTTTTATCTTATTGATTACTTTAAATGATACACTCACAGAAATTCCTGTTATCACTTGATATTATTGATTAACTATAATAATATAATGAAATGAACCTTATTTTATTACTTTTCAATAATTATTATTATTTACAATGTATTACATATTATGACAATTTCTCATTATATTGTAGTTTGTAGCATTTTTTTTTATTTAGCTTAAGGACTCATACACTAAAAATTGTGTTGTTGTTACATAAAATGTACAATTTGTCCTAATAAAAATTTGAAAATTGAAAAATTTGTTGAGTGGATTTTACAGTGTAATTATGTGATATCGCGTTGAGTATGAACACAATTGTGTGTCGATTTGTGGTTTCGAGGTTAGATAGGCAATACAATTATAATACTGGTTGGGCCTCCTTTAGAACTTTTTAAAGGGGTATTTAACCGCTAAACTGAAAAAATATATTTCATTCAGGCTAACTAGTAATGAATTTAGCAATTAACAGAAAAATTATTGGGGCCACCATGACCTCCCAAAAAATTGTCAAACATGACATTTTTCGAGCTAGGTCCCATCGGCAAAAATCTCCCATAAGAAATAACATTGGGACGATCTTTATGCCCCGTGATCTTGGAGGATTTTGATCCAAAAAATATTGGCCATTATTGACGTACTCGACAGCCTTTTCTGTAAATTCTCTATATTTTGTTTTGTAATTTGGGCAAGTAGTTCGGTCAAAATATGCTGATTACCAAGATGGGGTGTGATTTTGGAATGCTTATTTTTGCGTGTTTGAGGGTATATTTGGGCACAATTTCAAGGCACGATGTTATAAAGTGGCATTTTAGATTGGTACTATGCTCTAGTATCTATGTGGACCAAAAAAGAAGCAGGTTAAAGCCGATTTGGGAAACTTTCCAAAACACCAATTTTCGCCAATTTCTGGATCAAAAAAATTAAAACATTCGTGTTAAATCACAGTTACAAAATATAATTTTTTAAACTGTCATTTAAGTGTAGTATTGTGCTATTGATTACGTGTTAAAAAATAATTTTTGGGTTTCCCTTTAACCCCGAACCATACGTCTGATTGTGGCTGGCGTTGGGGCACCGATCTGTAGAGCACGCGTAGCCTGTCGGGGAACTGAAAGGAAAACTAACACTTCAGAGCTGGAAGACGTTTGGAAATGTTGCTGGGAAACAATACTGATAAGTTCTAGATATAAAATAAAAAAATAACAAATATTAAATCCTATGAAAACTATACTAGGAAAACGCTTAAGTCCCGCCGCGTTGTTGGATGAGCGTATATGGTGCATTTAGATGCCATGTGTTACGCGGATTTTCTGTTGTTCTGTGAAAAAATCATTACTAAGTCGAAGATTTTTTTTAATTAAATTAAATTATATAAAAAATTAACCTAATTTTTATAATTAAATTAAATAAAATAAAAAATTAACTTAATTTTTTTAATTAATCGTAATTTTTTAAAAAGAAAAAATCGTAAATTGCAATTTGCATAAGAAATAATTATTCGATTGCGCTCAAATTTAACACGAATATATTAATTCATGAAATTAAGGTTCTGTAAAAAAATCATTACAATAGGATAAAGCATGTAGGTGTTATAAGTCAAAGAATTGTTTTTAAAAAGAAAAAAAACATAAAATTTTGATTTTCATGAAAAAATAATTTTTAAAATTCGCTAAAATTTCCCAAAAGGGGAATTTTAAATTCCCAAAAAATTTTAAGGGTTTTCTGTGAAAAAATCATTAAAATAGGGTTAAACATGTAGGTGTTAAAAAGTCGAAAAAAAATTTTTTAAAAAATCAAAAAAAATCGTAAAATTGCGTTTTTTTTTTGAAAAAAAATTTCCCGATTGCGTTTCAAAAACGTGGCATTTTTCAAAGTTCGAGATTTGGGGAAAGGGTCCCCCAAAAAAATTTTTTTCCAATGGGAGTTCTTTTTAAAGCCGGAATCGTTTCCAAACCCCAAAAATCCCAAAAAGAAAGAAAGAAAAAAAAAAAAAAACTTTTCCGGATTTTTTTTCTCCATTGAAAATTTGAAATTGGAAAATCTTCGCTTCGCCCCCGCTAACGCTCGTTTACGCCCCCAAAAATTTAAAAATATATTGCTTTTTTTTCCTAAAATTATTGCAATGAATAATTTCTTGCCTTCCTGTCTCAGATCGCACTAATAGCAATCTTGAGGTAAAAAAGGCCACAAAAATTTTCCGCCTCCGCTGGCTGGGGCTGGGGCTCCGCCCTAGACCCCTTGCAGCCCACGAAAGTCCATACGTACCCTGTAAAAAACCTTCCCCCCAAAAGATTTTTTCCCAAATTTGGGAAACCCACTGAATACACCCAAACCCAGCCTAACCAGCTATTTCTTTGTTTTCACGAAAGAACTTTAAAACAAACCCCCATTTGCACTTACGTAAAAACTTTTGGGCCCCCAAATTAAGGGGCCCAATGAAAAGGCCAAACTTACCCTGGAAAAATGGTGAGCCAAGTTGCAGAAAAACCCAAAAAGGCTTTTGTTTTTTTAAAGTTTTTTAAAAACTAAAATAAAGTTAGCATGAAACCCGGGGAAGGGCATTTGGGGGTTTTAATAAAAGCCCAAAGGAAACGATGGAAGCCGTTGCGGGAATGGGAAAGAGATGTAAAGATGAAAAGTAAAACGGGGAAAGAAGAAGGTGAATTTTGGGGAAAATTTTAAGGGAAAAGGGCCACGACTCCCTACAGGCCCCAACTTCACTTTACAGGGGAGGGGGTATTTTTCCCACTCCCCATTCGTCTCTGGAGAGATCATATCCGGGAAATGCAGCACCACCTAAAAAAATAGGGTTTTTCCCAAAGGGGAAAGAAAGAGCAAATTTTAAAATAAAAAAAAAAAATGAAAAATATAAAAAAAAGGGCCACCTTCCTGGACGCTAACCCGAGGAAGGGTTTTTAAAGTCCAACTCGGGGTGTTAAAAAAGAAGAAAAGAAGAGAAAAAAAAGAAGAAAAAGAAAAAAAAGAAGAAAAAGAAGAAGAAAAAGAAGAAGAAGAAAAAAGAAGAAAAAAAAGGTTTTTTGGAAAGAATATCTAAACCTTTAATATCCCCGTCATAAATGTTGTGCTTTAAAAAAACCCTTTGTTTAATGAAAAATTGGGCACCAAGGACCACATTTAAATGTCGCAAGACCTCCTTTTTTCCTTTAGATTCAAAATTAAATGCAAAATTTTGAAAACGTTTTTAATTATACAAAAAAGCCGTGACATTTAAATCCCAACTTAAAATGCAAATGCCCAAAGCATTAAATGAAACAATTTAAATGTTTTATTACGCCCTTAATTATGGATTACAGCGACGGGTCAATTAAAAAGGGATGATTGCATTCAACAGAAAATTTTCATAGTTTCGAATTTCCCTTAACCAACCTTTTTTGAAAATCTTAAATTTTAAATCTAATGTTTTTTTTCCTCTGCCCCATTGGATACCATCTAGAGGGGGCCAAACCTAGCCTTTATGCCCCCATTTTTTGAGCTTTGCTAAAATAAAAAACTTATTCCGGTCAGGGAGGCCACCTACCCTTTATGTCCCATCATTTTAGAGCTGCTATATAAAAAACCCAAATTATTCGCTTTTCAGGGGGGGCCACCAAATCCCCTTTATGTACCCATCGGGTTAGGAAGCTTTGGCAATAATTACTTATTTGGGTTGTAAAGGGGGGGCCCAATTTTAAAACCTTTTTTCCCCCTTTTCAGTTAGAAGTTTTGTTCTTAACTTAATATTTTTTTTTTGTGCCCAAGGGGGGTTAACCATTTTTGTCCTCATTTAAAGAGCTTTTGTTTATATAAAAAAACTTTTTCCGCTGTCAGGGGGCCACCGATTTTAAATGTCCCATCGTTTAAAGCTGTGCAGAAATATATTTTATTCTTCCCAGGGAGGCCCCCCAAACCTTTATGTCCCATCGCTAAAGCTTTTGCAATAGATATATATTTTATTAGCTGTCGGGGGAGGCCACCTAGACCTTTAGGGCCCAAATCATTAGAGCGGGTTCATATAATATAACTTCTTCGTGTCCCAGGGGGGTTAGCCCTTTTTTGGTCCCATCATTTTTAAAGACCCCTGTGTTTAATAATAAACTTTTCGCTTTTCAGGGGGGGGGCCCGCTTGACCTTAAGGGCCCATCAGCTAGAGCTTGGCTAAAAATATCTTATTGCTTTTCGGGGACCACCTAGACATTGATGTCCCACTCTAAAACTGTGTTTATAATAATAACTTTTGCTGCAGGGGGGCCCCTAGCCCTTTTATGTCCCATCAGTTAGAGTTTGTGCTAGAAAAAAAACTTATTCGCTGTCAAGGAGGCCCCCAGACCTTTATGTCCCATCGCCCAGAGCGGGGCTAGTAAAAAAACTTTTCGCTGAAAAAGGGGGCCCCACCCCACCTTTATTCCCATCAGTCAAGCTTTTCAAAGGGGTTTATCCTTATTAGCTGTCAGGGGGCCCAAAACAAAACCCTTATGTCCCTTTAAATTTAGGCTGGGTTTAAAGATAATAAAAAACTTATTCCTGTAATTTTGGGAGGCCACCAGACCTTTATGCCCCCTTTTCGGATTATAGCGGTGCTTATAAAAAAAAAATTTAATTATTCTTTTGGCCGGGGAGGCCCCCCTAACTTTTATGTCCCATAAAAATACTAATGCTGTGCAAAGTTTAAATATACTTTTTGCGTCGGGAGGCCACCTAAAACCTTTAGGGCCCCCATCCCTAGACTGTGCTATAAAAATATCCCACCTAAACCTTTTGCCCCATCATTTGGGAGCTGTGCTAAAAATATAAACTAATTCGCTTCGGGAGGCCACCTAGACCTTTTGTCCCACAGTTTAGAGTTTGTGCTATTAATACTAATTCCTTCAGGGGGCCCATTTTCCCTTTTATGCCCCTCAGTTTAGAGCTGTGCTATATAAAAAAATACTTATTCGCTTTTCAGGGAGCCCTAGCCCCTTTATGCCCCATCATTAAAAGTGTTCAAAATAAAAATATCCCTTGGGGTCAAAATTTGGCGATTTTTTAAAAACCCCTAATTTCGACTTAAAATTTCTTTCCTATCAAGAATCCTCCTTTTCCACCTATTTCCCCTTTAATTTTTGGGGCGCCATATTGACAAACATAATGCAAATTTTTTATTCCCCCAAATTTGGGGAAAATCCTTTTGTTCGGCCGGGTTTTGGGTTTCCGGGACCCCAAAATTCTGCAAAAACAATTTCTATTAAAAACCCCCAAATTTATAAATTTTGCAGACGTTTTTCCCTGATTGGGGAGGCGCCGACGGATTCTGGTGCCGTTCTCGTTTAAACACGGGCAGCTGGTAAAAAGACCCTCCAAAAACACTATTGGCCCTAGTGCCCAGGTTTAAATAGGTTTGCAAAACCCTCCCCAAGGTTGTAAAAACTGTAGGGGGTTAAAATTTCCCTGATATATTGTTACGGTTGATAATGGTGTCAAATTTTTAAAACCCCTACCTGGGTGGGTTTTCCTTTCCCTATTACATAAGCTGTGGCGGACCCCCCAATTTTACAGTGGCCTGAGGGACCTTAAATTTCTACAAAATTACTATTATTAATACTTGGTGGTTTTGTACTCTTTCTGGCCCCTCCTTTTTTTGTTGTGTTTTTCGAATGATTTTTTGGGAGGGGACGTTTTTTAAAAATAAAGGGGGTTTCCCAATTTAAAAAAATGCACAAACACGGGGTACGGATAACCCACGGTTGGATCTTCGGGTTTCCCTTTCCCGCGGTCCCTTCTTTTTTAAATCTCGTGAAAACGTCATTCATGTCGTCGATCGATAGGTTCGTTCCCGCGTCGCCCCCATTTGTTTTGGAAATCAGTCCTTTTTGATCAGGCTCGTTTATTTTCCGGTGATTGTTTTTTTTAGCCCCGTACTGGGTACCACGGGAAAATTTTTTTAATTTTATATTTCACCCCCCGGGCTTTAAATTCCATTGGGCTTCGTTTTCCTTTTGCTCATCTAAATTTTTCTCTTTAATATTCCAACCCCCATTTTCCTTTATTACTCGCCCTTCGCTCACTATTAACTCACTCCAAATTTCAAATACACTCCAATCCACATTTTCGTTTTTAATACTCCCCCCTTGGGGGTAAAACATTAACTAAATCCAATTTAAAAATACTATTCCAATCCACATTTTCGCTTTACTTTTCGTCTTGGGCTCATTTAATTGACCCCAAAACCCCCAAATTTCAAAAAACAAATTCCAATCCACTTTGCCTTTACTACTCGATTTTGGGCCCCACTTTTTAAACTCCCCCTCCAAATTTCAAAACTATTCCAATCCACGTTCGCTTTTACAAACTCGACTTCGCTCACTTTTAACTTCATTCCAAAATTTAAAATACTAACTCCAATCCACAGTTCCTTTACTATCGCCCTTCGTTTCACTACTTAAAACCACCCCAAAATTTTCAAATACTTTTTCCAAACCCAAACAGTTCCTTTACTACCCAAACTTCGCTCACTATATTTTATTTCCAAATTTCAAATACTTTTTCCAATTTTTTCCCAAGTTTCTACTATTTCCCTTCCCCTCACTTTTAAACCCCTCCCCTTCCAAATTTAAAATACTACCCCCAAATTTACTTCCCACGCTCTACTACTTCACTTTCGCCCCTTTTTAAAAATCATTTTCAAACCCCTCAAACCCCCGAGACTTGGGCCTCCAAGAAACTACCGCCCGAAACTTTCCCCGTGAAGTCGGGGCCAGGGCACTTTTGCCCTCCGCCGAGAAATTTCTCACGTTTTTCCCTTTGCGTTCCCCCAGCTCCCCCTCTTTCAGCTGAGCTGGGCCCCGTGGGAATCAGGGGAATTTCCCCCCAAAAAAAACTGCCCTTTTTCTCTACCCGGGGCTCGCTCTAAAATTTGGGCCCTAAGTTGTGCTTCCGCTCTCCCCCCTATACCCCTGGGGTTTTTTCCCTTGGGGCCCTTTCCCACCTCATGACGATGGGGGTGTATGTGACCCTTGGGCCGCACCTTCCCCTTTGGGAACTGTTTCCCTCGAACCCAAATTTAAAATTTCGGGGGGTGGTCGTTTTAAAGGCCCAATTCGAGGGACAAATTTCCCGGGGCCTTTCCCGGGGGCTCGGGTGTGCATCACCCGCACTTGGTAAACTCGTTTTGGGGGTCCCCCCTTTCCCCCCCATCCTTTTAAATTTATTCCCCGAGGGATGTTTTTTTGCGACTTTTTTAAGCCTCAAACCCTAGCCAAATTTCCCCCGGCTCAGACAATTTTTTTAGCCTCCCCGGGAAAGTCCCAAAAAGTTTAATATTTTGATTCTCTTCGTTCCTCGTTCTCCTTTTTTGTGTGATTTCATTTTCCCCTTTTAAACCATTTTTTACTTTTGTTGCATTTTTTAAATTATCTCCTTTACTTTATTTCTTGTTAAATACAAATTTGGGTTGGCTGATTTTGCATTTTGGTAGGGCAAACCCTTTTTTTGAATAAATTTTTGCTATATTTTCCTTTTTGGGACATGAAATGAGCTTTAGGGAAAAATTTTTTTGGTGGTTTTAAAGGGATGGTTTCAAATTAGGAGACCGGTGAACCCCTTTTCCATTACAGAAACCCTCTCTATTTTTTTTCATCAATTTTGGTTTCCCCTTTATTTAATTAAACCCTTACCCCTAAAGTTCCATCTTTAAAATTTTTCCCTTCATTTAACCATCTTTCCACAAAAAATTTTTTTTTTTTTTAAAATTTATTGAATACCTTTTTTTATTACATATTTTGAATTAAATTTAGGTTCGAAACACACCCAAAACTCATGTCGAGCATGATTACCCAAAAAAAAAATTTTCCAAAAATTGGAATAAAAACCCAAAATTATATTTCCAAAAATTAAAAGCCCCTTGCTTCATCTAATTCGTTTAAATAAAATCAAAACTAAAACCCTATTACGACATCTCACGTTTTAATTAAAAATCCCCAAATCAAAATCTAAGTTGAAAAAAAGTCAATTCAAACTAAAGGGGAAACAGACTCCCTACCGCCAAAAACCTATCTCATGGTTTCGCGTGGATCGCGCTGGGGTGGATCGACCCCGATTTCGCTCGCTGCCGGCCGGGGTAGTTTCCGCGTCTGTTTTCCCCCACCTTCGCCTCGGCTCGCGTTTGGGCTGCGTGCCGCCCAAATCACAGCTCGTCTTTTCCCAAAACATCCCCCAGCTCGGCCCCAAACCACACTCGTCGGTCAGCTGTGAAACTGGTTTTTCCCCCCCCCATTCTTTCACCTCGCCCGTTTTTTCCCTCCCACTAGTTTGAAAAAATTCGCCCTCCCTAGCTCCCTTCCCCGCCCCCTCTGGCGTGGGCCCTTTTGACTATTTTCTTCCATCTACTTTTCAAAATTTCCCGTTTTCTTTTGTGGACAGGGGAATATAGTAACCTTTTTTACCAAATCACAAAATTATTTTTCTTACAAAGTAACTTTACATAAAACATAGACGTGAAATACCCAATTCAAAACTTCTTTACAATTTTTAATCCCAATACATTTGAAATGCTTTCCCGGGGTAAATTTCTTTCCTAACCCATAAAGTGGTGTTTCCCCCTTTTTAATTCACAATTTATTCTTTTTTATAAATTAACACATCAAATTCTTTTTTTGCGTCTTTAAACATTTTTAAAATTTTTTCAAAAAATGGGGGGCCTTGTCGTTTCCCCGTCTTTTCCTTCCCCTTACTCCCCCACCCCCCCTACTCCTACTTCAATACAAACTTTTTTTTGAATACAAAACTGTTTTTGTTCTTCTTTTTAAAGTTTGATTTTATACGGGGTTTTTCCGTTTTAATTGGTTCTTCTGTTTCCCCCCCCTTCCCCCCCCCCATCCCGGGTGGCAATTTTTTGGTAGGGTTTTTATGGGGTTCACAAATGTTAAACACCCCTTTAGATTTTCCTTCGGCCGTCTCTAGGTATACCCCATTTTTTTGCCTTCGATGGGAGATTACGACTAGGGGCCCCTTCCCAAAAAATATTAAAAATTTTCCCGGGCCCTTTTTTTTTGAAAGATAGGTGGATACGTGAAAAAGGGTTTCAATAAAAACTTTGTCTAAAATTTTGAATACTGTTTTGTTGGGGAAATATTTATTTTCTTTGTTGCTTTTGCTTTTTTCTCCCTTACTTTTTTATTTTTTTTCCTCGCGATTTCTATTTTCTTTTTCTCTTTGTTTTTTCCCAATCACCTCGTCTTTTCGATATTTAATAATTTTTTCAAAAAGGGTTGGTTAAATTTTTTTTATTGAAATTTTAACTCCGAGGGCGGTGTATCCTGTACTCTAAATGATGACCGATTTTAACCAACCCTTAAATTTTGGGCGGGATCCACTTAAACCTCCTGCATTTTTTGGGCCTGCGCAGTAACTCGCAATAAACCTCCCTCTCGCGCATTTGTTTTTCCCAAGGGGGGTTTTCGCTGGGGTGCCCGGGAATAAACTCATATATCCCCCTTTCCCCACCCTCTGCTTCCAGTGCCCTCATTCCATTCGTGTGAAAGTTCTGCGTTTTCCCTGATCGCTTAAAATCCCAATTGGTCCGGTTGCACACTCCCTTTATGTATCTTTTAACGTTTCCCTTTGTTAAATGCAAATTTTCTGTTTGTTTGACCATCGGATATAACGTTTTTCGATTTTGGGGGAATACACCCTACAACTAGCACGTATCACACCCCCGTAATCCTCTTGGGATTGGCCCAAAAAATATCCTTGCTACATAGCACTCCCCTTCGTTTTTCCGGTATTATTTTGGGGGCAAAAAGTTCCTCTTTCCCCGGTTTCTGTTTGGATGTTGGTGCGTTGACATTTATCACACCCCCCCTTTTTCCCCCTTTTTTTCGAATTAAATTCCCCGCCCCTTTTTCCTTTTAAAAAGAAGTATTTTTTTTTATTCATTAGCATTTCATTGCCCGAAATGCCCCCTTTTCCCCATGGAAACCCCATCCAAAGACGTCATTTTCTAGATTTTTCGGGAGACCCTGCTTTTCCAAATTTCCCCCGGGGCTTGCAAAGCCAGTATAAGCCTGTTTTGGGTTTTTTTATGTAAATTTTTTTTTACTCCTGAATCTTCGTTTTCTAATTTTTTTCCCTTAAAAATTTCTCCGAAACCCCGGGTTTTCCTTTTCCCCCTGAATTTTTTTCTACTCTTTAAGGGTTCTTTTTTTTTCCATTTTCAATCATAAAAAGTCGGGGCAATCAAACCCCTTCCTGGTTTATTGTTGTCCCCCGTTGTTATCTCTCCATCGTCCCTTTTCGGGAAACCCCACTCAGCACGCCGCAACCATGTTATTCTTTCCCGACAGTGTTTTGTCTTGAATCCAACCCGTTGTATGGCCGTATCCCCCCTCTTAAACCCTTTCCCGATAATAGTCTGCTTTTCATCATAAAAAGTTAATGCCTTATGGGCTTTTAAAAAGGGTTTGGGTTTTGCTCCCATTATTAAATTTTCCCGGAATTTTTAATGACCCAAATAAATTGGGTAGTAGTTTTTTTTTTCGGGTTTTTGTATATGTCCACCCTCCTTGTATATGCGTGTGCCATACCCTACCCCACCCCTCTTGGGCCCTTTTTTCTCGATTTGGGATAGAATTTTGGCCCCCCAAACCGTATCCCCTTTCCCTCACATGTAAGAAAAAAGGGAGGGTTATGGTTTTTTGGAAAAATTTTAAACGGGACTTTTGTTTCGAATACTTCTTTGTCTTACAAAATCCTCTTGGAAAAGGGGGTCACCCATTCCCATTTCCATCCTTCTTGAGCAAAATTTCCCGTAGCGGGGCCGTTGTTCTTTCTATTCGGGTGCATAAATCCTATAAAAAAATGCATAGACCTAAAAATTTCCCCTTTGTTTTTTCTGGTTTTTTCGGCCCTTTGGCCCGTTATGTAATTTTCTTCCCATCTTCCGCGGGGCCGGCTAATCCCATCCGGGGCTTATATATGCCCCCAAAAAAAGGGCCCCCACTTTTCTTGGAAAAAATTTTGTTTGTGTTTATATTCCCCTTTTTTCCCAGCAAACTTCCAACCCTTTTCCAACCCTATTTCCCTATGTGCTCCCTATTTTCCGGAATTTTTTTCCGAGTGGTACCAAAGATCGTCTACATCACCTTACAGAAAAGCCCCATTTCCTTTACCTAGCACTTTTAGGGCCCCAAAAAAAAATTTGTTTGGGGTTAAAAAACAAAGGGGGGGTTTTAAAGGAAAAATTAAAAAAAATTAAAAAAAAATTGAAAAAAAAAATGGTTTTAAAAAAAAAAAAGGGGTGGAAAAAATTAAAAAAAAAGAAAAAAAAAAAAAAATTTTGGAATAATTTTAACAAAAAAAAGTTAAAGGGAAAAAACCCCCGGGGAAAAAAAGTTTTTTTGGGTTTTAAAAAAAAGGGGAAAGAAACCCCCAAAAATGGGGGGGGGGGGCCCCAAAAACCTTGATCCACACCCCCTTTAACCGGGTGTTTTTTAAAAACCCCCCCTTTAAATTTTTTTTTTGTTTTTTTATTTCCTTCCTTTTCTATGGTTTTAATTACCGGCCCAAAAATTTCTTTGTCTTTTTGTTTGTTTCATTTAAAAATTTTACCGCCCCTTTTCCCAAAAACCCCCTTTTTGGGTTGGGCCGGGTTTTTTCAAGCGCGAAACCCCTAGTATTTTTTTGGGGAGATGTGACCCCCAACCTTCCCTTTCTTTTTTTACCACTTACTAAAAAAATTTATTTTAATTCCCGGGTTGTTTTGGGGGAAAAAATTTTTATCCCTCTTTTTTCAAAATTTTCTTTATTTGTTTTTCAAAAAAACATTTTAAAAAGGTAATTGGGTTTTTAAGTTAGACCAAAAATTTTTCTTTTTGGATCCCGTTGTTTTGTTTTTCTTAAAATCTTTTTTTTTCCCCCCGGGGGGGGGGCAAAATTGGGAAAAAAAAACCCCCCTTTTGTCTAACAACCTTATACCGGCTGCTTTTCGTTGTTTCGGTCATTTCCCCAAAACTTTTTCCCCCTTTTTTGTTTTTTGGTTTCCATTTTTTTGACAAATTTTTGTTCCACGTTTTCCATTTTTTGCTCCCCAAACCCGCCAAACCCAAACAACCCCCCCCTTTTCCCTTCTTTAGTTTCTCGGCACTAGCATATCCCGGGTCCCTGTTGCGCCTGGTCGCTCTCCTTAATTTTTTTTATTATTTCCCCTTTGGTTTTTTTATTTTCCTTTTTTTTAAAACTTTTCTGTTGAAACCGGGTTTCTTCCTCAAAAATTTTTTTTTTCCCAAAATTTCATTTTTTGGGGGTTTAAATTCCCCTTTTACCACCCCCCGCATTTTTTGCTTTGGTTTCTTTTGTTCCCCTTTTATTGTTTTCGTGAAACCCCTTTTTTCGTTCCGTTTTTACCCTTTGTTTTTTGTTTTGCTTTACCTTGGGGCCCACCACCGGGTTTTAATTTGGCAATTTTCCTTCCCCCCCCTTTTTTCCCTTTTCCGGTCCCCGGGTTTTAAAAAAGATTGGTCTTTAAAAAAAGCATTTTTTTACCCGGCTTTTGAGCTGGTGGCCTTGGTCCCCCCCTTTTTCCCTTCATTGTTACCCCCCTTTAAAAAATATTTGGTGCCCGGTTTGGGGGTTTTTTTTTAAAACTTTTATAAATTTTTTTCTGTTTTTTTTTTAAAACGATTTTTTTTCAAAAAATTGGTTTTAATTGTCCCCCGGGCCCCTTTAATATTGGTTTTTTTTTTTCCTTGTTAACTTTTTGGGTTTCCCGACCCTCCAGGTTTTAAAACCCCTTTTTATTCCCGGTTATTTCCTTGAAAATTTTCCTTTTTCCCCTTTTGCTGTCAGACCCCGCCAGTCTCGTTTTTGGGGGGGGGGGTTCCCTTTATACAAACTCGTCTTTTTTATTTTTTGGGGTTAATAAATCTGTTGGAAATTTTTCGTTGGAAAATTTCCCAAAAACCCCCTTTTAAATTTCCCGCCGTTTTTTCCCGTTTCCCCTGGAATTAAAATTTTTTTTTCTTTTCCTTCTCCCGTTTCTTTGGTGACAGGTTTTCCTACCCCGGTGTGGAAATCATTCTTTCTTTTTTTTCTTTCCCCTTAAAAGCCCTTTTGCTTTTCCCCACATCCTCGGTTTTTTTCCCATCCAAATTTTTTCGGTTGGTTTAAAACATTTCTTAAGTTGGAATTTTCCCCCTTTTTCCCCTTTGGGGGTTTGTTATTTCTTTTCTTTTTTCCTTTTTCCCCTACCTTTTTCCTTTTTGTTCCTTATGTTTTTGTTCCTTCCTTTTTGTCCCTCCCCCCTTGGCCGTTTTTTTCCCTTTTTATTATGTTGGGGTGTTTTTCTTTTTGGGTTTTTGGTGAACAACTAAAAACCTTTTTTTCTTTATTTTTTCTTCCGGGTTTTTCTTTTCCCCGCTCTTTTTCCTTTTTTTTTTGTTTCCATTTTATTTTTTTATTTTTGGGGCCGAATTTTTGGGTTTTATTTTTCTTTTTTGTCCCCTTTTTTTTCTTTTTTTCCTCACACTCATTTTTTGCCTTTCCCCCCTCAAAGTATTTTCCCCCGCTTTATCTTTTTCCCCCTTTTTTTTGGTTTTTTTATTTTCCCCTTTCTGCCCCGTCGGAACCATTCTGTTTTCCTTTTTCCTTCAAAAAATTTTTAAAAAAAAAAGGAAAAAAAAAAAAAACTTATTTTCGTTTTTTTTTTTTAAAAAAATTTTAAATACCCGTAAAACAAAACCTCGTTTTTTGAAAAGCAACTTAAAAAAAATCCCTTAATTGTTCTTAAAAAAATAAACAAAAAGTTTTTTCTTTATTTATTAATTTAAAAATTTATTTTGTGTTTTTCCTTTTTTAAATTTTTGTTTTTATTTTTCCCCTTTTCCCCCATTTTTTTATCCCTTTTGTTTTTCATCCCTTTCCCCTTTTCCCCTTTTTATTTCTTTTCTTTCTCTGTCTTTTTTTTCTTTCCCCCATTCTTTTTTCCCCTACTTCCTTTAAATTTGTTTTTTCAGTTCTTTTGATCGTGTGAAAATTTTTATGTTGCCGCGTTTTTGTTTTTTTTTTCTGTCTTTTTTCTTTTGTCTACTTCTTGTAGTTCTCCCTTTCCCCTTTATCTTTTTTTTTTTCCTTCGTCCTTTTTTCTTGACCCAAAGTGTTTTTTAATTGTTTTAGGGTTTCTTGGGTTTTTTTCCCCGTTTGCTGATCTCTTTTTCTTTTAAACCTTTTAGTTCTTTTTTTTTTATCTTCCTGCCCATACTGGTTTTTTTTTGTTTCGATTTGGTTTTTAACTCTGATTGGGGTTTCCTCTGCTAGTTCTGTTAATTTTGTGTCAATTCGTTTTAAAATCTGATTGTGTTTCTCTGGCCTTTTTTTCTGTTATTTTTGTTCAAATTCGGGGCCCAAATCCGCTTTTGTTTCCTTTAAAAAACCTCACTATTTTCCCTTGGGATTAAACCCTCGTCTCCTGTCTTTGGGGTTTTCCTGCATTTTCCCCATATTCAAAAGATTCTTGGTTTTTTTTCCCTTTGGTTCTATCCCGGTTTTTCAAAAATTCCCACTTCTTCGTACTCTCCATTTTTTCCTTTTTTCCCTTCCGGTTTTTTGCTTTATTTTTCCCTTTTTTTCAGGGGTGGGCCCTATCGTATGAAAACCCCTACCCCAACTTTCCTTTCGCTCCCGTTTTTCTTCGCACTTACCCTTTTATTCCGGGTTTTTTCTAATCGTCTTTCCCCGCTTCTCACCTCAACCCGTGCAATTTTTTTATTTTTATTACCCGTTTTCGGTTTTCCCCACCTTTTATTCCTTTTAACTCTGGGGTTCCCCTATTTAAAAAAAATTTTTTCCCCTTATTTTGGCGACATATTGTCAACTGGGGCCAGTTTTTAAACCCTATTTTGACATTGATTTCCCCCCTTCGACATCCTCCTTTTCCACCTTCTTCCCTTTAATTGTTGGGGGGGCCCCATATTGACTAACAATATGCTAATTCTAATTCCCCTAATTGGAGAATTTCCCCTTAGTTCGGCTTGGGTTTTGGGCACCTGGGTCCCTAATTCTGCAAATTAAAAATTTCTAATTATCCTGATTTAAAATTGGGAAGACATTTGTTGGCACGGGGGGCGCCGACTGGAATGTTTTGGGGTCCCCCCGGGGCCTCGTTCAACTTTTCAAAACTGGTACAGACCCCCCCAAAAAAACTTTTTGGTCTAAGGCAGGATAATAGGCATGCACAATTTACAGAGGTTTTTTAAAACGGGGGTATGGTTTTCAATTCCTGATATATTGTTACGGTTTATAAATGGTGATACAAATTATATAACCCCACCATAGTCGGATCCTTCTATTAATAAGCTGTGGCTGAGCCCAATTTAAAAGTGGCCTGATGGCCCCCCCCCCCCTTTTTAAACTACAAATTTTCTATTATTAAAACGGGGGTGTTTTTTTTCTCAATTTTGTTTTCCTTTTTGTTTTGGGTGTTTTGAAAAGGGTTGTTCGACGGGGACCCTATTTTAAAACAGGGGGTATCGATTTAAAAAAATGGGACAAACCTTGGTACGGGGTAATCCACGGGTTTCGAAACTTTTGGTTTTATTTTCCGGGCGGTGCCGTCAGTTTCATCTCGTGGACGATCACCTTTCACTGGCTCTTTGATAGGTTTTGATTCCCGCGTCCGTCAAATGCTTTTTGCATCATCGTTTTATCAGGCTCGGGGTTTTTTATTCCGGTGATTTGTTGTTTTTTGTCCCCTACTGTTTTTCCACAGGTAAATTTTAAATTATAGCTCAAAGCCGGCGTCCTTCCTTCGTCGCTTCCTTTTAGTCCGGGCCCCAAATTTTTCATAATTTTCCAATCCCCAGTTCGCTTTATTACTCGACCTTTTTGCTCACTATTAACTCCCCCAAATTTCCCAAATCTATTCCAATCCCAGTTCGCTTTTTTATTCGTCTTCGCTCACTATTGAAATCCACACAAAATTTTAAATACTATTCCCAAACCCCTTCGCTTTAAAATTAAATCGACTTCGCCACTATTAACTCCAATCCAAAATTTCCCAAAAACTAATTCCAATCCCCAGTTCCCTTTTCCTTTTCCCACCGAAATTTTTGCTCACTTTAACTCACTCCAAATTTTAAATACTATTTCAATCCCAGTTTCCCCTTTACTAACCCCCCTTCGCTCACTATTAACCCCACGTCCAAATTTCAAAAACTACTTCCAATCCACAGTTCGCTTTACTACTCAACTTCGCTCACTATTAACTCACTCCAAATTTCAAATACTATTCCAATTTACTTCACGCTCTACTACTTCACTTCGCTCACTTTTAAATCACTTTCAAACTCCTCGACCCCCGAGACTTAGGCCGTCCTAAGTACTACCGTCGTAACTTCATCGTGAAGTCGGGCAGGCACGTTGCCCTCCGCCGAGTAACTCTCACGACTTTCCTTGCCGTTCCTCCAGCTCCTCCTCGGTCAGCTGAGCTAGCCCCGTGGAATCATGGGATTTCCCCGAAAAACTGTCTTTTATCTCTACCCGGCTCGCGCTAAAACTTGCCCTAGTTGGCTTCGCTCTCCGCCATATACCCCTGTGGTTTCCCTTGTGGCCTTCATGCTCATGACGATCGGTGTGTATGTGAGCCTTGGCTGCATCCTTACCCTTGGACTGTTCCTCGAAGCCAATTATAATCGTGTTCGCTAAGCAGTCGAGCGGACTAATTCCGACTTTACGGCGGCTCAGTGTGCATCACCGCACATTGGTACATCGTCTGGTGTCGCCCTGCCAGTCATCGCTATTCAATTTGATAGCCCGAGGGATGTTTTTGCGACATTTTAGCCTCGAACTAGCCTCCTTCCCCAGGCTCAGACAATTTTATTTAGCCTCCACTGCAGTCCCAGTTTAATATTTTGATCTCTTCGTTCCTCGATTCTCCAGTTTCTGTGTGATTTCATGTTCCCATTTACCATCTTTACTTGATTGCGATACTTTGATTACCTCCTAATTACATTATTACTTGTTATACTAATTGTGGCTGATTTGCATTTTGGTAGGCAAATCAGTTATTGAATAAATTATAGCTATATTTGCATTTTTGACATGCAAATGAGCTATTCGAAAAATATTTTGTGGTTAAGGAAGGTCTAATGGAGACACGGTGAAGCCGTTCCATTACATACTTATTCGCTTACAAGGAGGCCTCCTACATATTTATGTCCCATCAGTTAGAGCTGTGCTATATAATATACTTATCGCTATCAGGGAGGCCACCTAGACCTTTATGTCCCTTCAGGTGGAGCTGTACTATATAATAAACTAATTTGCTGTCAGGGAGGCCACCTAGACCTTTATGTCCCATCAGTTAGAGCTGTTCTATATAATATACTTGTCACACTGGCGAGTTTTTAAACCCCTAGTTCGACATTAGATTGTCTCCTTCAAGACAATCCTCCTTTTCCACCTTACTTCCCTTAATTGTTGGGCGCCATATTGACTAACAATAATGCTAATTCTAATTCACTAATTGGAGAATCCAATTAGTTCGGCCTGGTTTGGTCACTGGATCCCTAATTCTGCAATACAATTTCTATTATAACAAATGATGAATTGCAGACGATTTGTCTGACTTCGGAGGCGCCGACTGGATGTCTGGTGCCGTGTCTCGTTCAACTGCAGCTGGTACAGACCCTCCCAAAACACTATTGGTCTAGTGACAGGATAATAGGTCATGCACAATCTACAGAGGTTGTAAAACGTGTAGTGGTTACAATTCCTGATATATTGTTACGGTTGATAAATGGTGATACAAATTATATAACCCCTACCTAGTCGGATCCTTCTATTACATAAGCTGTGGCTGAGCCAAGTTTACAGTGGCCTGATGGACCTTGAATCTACTAAATTACTATTATTAATACTGTGGTGTTTGTACTCATCTGTCTCCTTTTTGTTGTGATGTTCGAAGATGATTGTTCGACGGGGACAGTATTTTAAATCAGGGATATCGATTTAAATAAATACACAAACACTGGGTACGGAGTAATCCACGGTTGCGATCTTCTGGTTCATTCCGACGGTGCCGTCAGTTTCATCTCGTGAGACGATCACTTCACTGGCGTCGATCGATAGGTTCGATTCCCGCGTCGTCACTGCTTGCATCAGTCGTTTGATCAGGCTCGCTTATTATTCCGGTGATTGTTGTTTTTAGTCCGTACTGTGTACCACAGGTAATTTTAACTTATAGCTCACGCCGCGTCAATTCCATTCGCTTCGCTTCCTTTTAGCTCAGTCTCAATTTCTCATCATATTCCAATCCACAGTTCGCTTTACTACTCGACTTCGCTCACTATTAACTCACTCCAAATTTCAAATAATATCCAATCCACAGTTCGCTTTACTACTCAACTTCGCTCACTATTAACTCACTCCAAATTTCAAATACTATTCCAATTTACTTCACGCTCTACTACTTCACTTCGCTCACTTTTAAATCACTTTCAAACTCCTCGACCCCCGAGACTTAGGCCGTCCTAAGTACTACCGTCGTAACTTCATCGTGAAGTCGGGCAGGCACGTTGCCCTCCGCCGAGTAACTCTCACGACTTTCCTTGCCGTTCCTCCAGCTCCTCCTCGGTCAGCTGAGCTAGCCCCGTGGAATCATGGGAATTCCCCGAAAACTGTCTTTTATCTCTATCCGGCTCGCTCTAAAACTTGCCCTAGCTGGCTTCGCTCTCCGCCATATACCCCTGTGGTTTCCCTTGTGGCCTTCATGCTCATGACGATCGGGGTGTATGTGAGCCTTGGCTGCATCCTTACCCTTGGACTGTTCCTCGAAGCCAATTATAATCGTGTTCGCTAAAGCAGTCGAGCGAACTAATTCCGACTTTATGGCGGCTCAGTGTGCATCGCCGCACATTGGTACATCGTCTGGTGTCGCCCTGCCAGTCATCGCTTTTCAATTTGATAGCCCGAGGGTTTTTTTTGCGACTTTACCCTCGAACTGCCTCCTTCCCCGGGCTCAACAATTTTTTTTTAGCCCCCACTGCAGTCCCAGTTTAATATTTTGATCCTTCTTCCTCGATTCCCCTTTTTCTGTGTGTTTTCTGTTCCCTTTACCTCTTTATTGTTGCGATATTTTTGATTATCTCCTAATTACATTTTTATTTGTTAACTAATTGTGGCTGTTTTGCTTTTTGGTGGCAAATCTTTATTGAATAAATTATAGCTATATTTCTTTTTTGACTGCAAATGACATTGAAAAATTTTGTGGTTGGAAAGGTCTAAGGAGACACGGTAAAACCGTTCATTACAACTTATTGCTTACTGGGGGCCCACCTACATATTTATGTCCCACAGTTAGAGCTGTGCTATTAATATATTTTTCTTTGCCGGGGAGGTAACCTAAAAATTTTAAATGTGCATCAGTTAGAGCTGTGCTAAATAATTATTAATTTGCTGTCAGGGGGCCCAACCTAGACCTTTATGTCCCATCGTTAGAGCTGTTCTATATAATTTACTTATTGTGTCAGGGAGGCCCCCTAAAACTTTATGCCCCCTCAGCTAGAGCTGTGTATATAATATCCCACCTACCCCTTTTATGTCCCACCAGCAGAGCTGTGCTATATAATATACTTTTCGCAGCCAGGGGGGCCCCCTAGACCTTTATTCCCATCATTTAAGCTTTTCTATTAATATACAAATTTGCTGTCGGGGAGGCCCCTAACCTTATGCCCCATCTTTTGAGCTTTTCTATATAATATATTTATTTGCTGTCAGGAGCCTTTTTAGCCCTTTTTATGCCCATCAGTTAGAGCTGGCTATATAATACAAAATTGCTCCCAGGGGGGCCCATCTAGCCCTTTCATGTCCATCATTTTAAAGTGACTAAATACTTTTTGCCTCAGCAGGCCCACTTAGACCTTTATGTCCCTTCAGGTGGAGCTGTACTATTTAAAAATAAACTAATTTGTATCGGGGAGGCACCTAGACCTTTTGTCCCATGGGATTAGAGCTGTGCTATAGATAAAATACTTATTCGTTGCCAGGGAGGCCTCCTAGACATTTATACCATCAGCTAGAGCTGTGCTAGAAATATACTTTTTACTGTCAGGGAGGCCACCTGACCTTTATGCCCCATCAGCTAGAGCTGTGCTATATAATATACCCCTAGACCTTTATGCCCATCATTTAGGCTGTTCTATATAAATACTTATTCGCTTACATGGGGCCACCACATATTTATGTCCCTCAGTTAGAGCTGTTATAAAATATACTTTTTCGTTGCCAGGGGGGTTACCTAGAACTTTTTTCCCCATCAGCTAGAGCTGTGCTATAAATATACCACCAACCCCTTTTAGTCCCACCAGAAGCGTCTTAAATAACTTTTCGCACCAGGGGGGGCCCCCCTAGGAAACCCTTTATGCCCCTTGGGTGGAGCTGTCTTATAATAAAAAATTTTGCTATCGGGAGCCCCCTGACCTTTTTGCCCCTTTACTTTTAGAGCTTTTTGCTATATAAAACTTGTTCGCTGTCAGGGAGGCCCCCTTGACTTTATGCCCCATCATTAGAGCTGTGCTATATAATATACTTATTCGCTTGGGGAGGCCACCTAAACTTATTCTCCATCGAAAAGAGCTGGATTAAAAATACAATTTGCGTTTAGCTATCGTATCTATTTAAGTGCCCCAGGGCCAATAAAGAAATCCCTCCCTCAAAAAGGGGAGGGGGAATCAAAACTCATAAGTTCTTTTTAGATGAAGCAATATCCTAGCTAATATTATGAGCTGTTTTCAGGATGATGTTTGGGGACAGAATGGATCCTACGCATAATTTGGGGAAACAAAAGGCAGGAGGAAAAAGAATTTAAGCTCAAATAGATATTTCAATGAACGAATTCAGTGGGCATTTCTAACACAAAATTGGGGAAAGCACCGCCCAGTAATATCCCCAATTTAGGTTTATTTGGATTGAGGGGCGTCAAACCGTTAGGTCTAATGATACCCAGCCTAGGGTCTAAGGGATGAGGGGATCATGCTGGTCAGAATCAGCCATTGGTAGGGGGGTAAAGGGGGGGTTTTCAAATCGCAGTGTAATCGTGTTTTTCATAGTTGTGTCATCGTCGTCGGGAGGTCGTTCAAGAAAAGGGAAGGCCCGACGACGATTTCCTGGCTCGCCTCTAGTTTCGGGGGTAAAATATCCGCTTTTACTAGCTGTGTTTTTCGAGGGAGACTTATTCTAAAAACGCCTTTTTACGATTAGCAGAGTAGCTCTGGGGCCCAAATTCTACCCCGGGGCCCAGATGAGGTAAAAGAACTCATAACTCAGCGTGGTGGAAAAGCAATGGAGACTCTTCCATATTAACCTGACATGGGAAAAATATATTCCGGCCGAATGGAGAAAGGCGAATATAACACCAATCCTTAAATCTAATAAGCCTCCAGAAGATGTTTACTGCTATCGACCTATTTCCCTCACGTGGTGTATGCAAACTTGCAGAACGTATGTTCCTAAAGGAACATAGTGTATACATGGAAAACAACAACATGCTGGCTGAAGAGCAGGCAGGCTTCCGGCCTAAACGTAGCACGGTTGATCAACTGGCCAGATTGTCCCAGTAAGTTAAGGATGCTTTTCAAAGGAAATAATCAACTCTTGCTGTAATGATCGATTTCAAAACAGCATACGATACAGTATAGAGACCAAGTCTACTAACAAAACTAAGTGCTTTAAATATATCGGGAAAACTACTGGGACGAATAAAAAAAATTGGACCAACGCTTCGTTAGAGTATCATTCCAAGATTTGCTAGATCAAGCAAGGCCTTCTGTAAGGATCGGTCCTAAGCCCTTCACTTTTTAATATCATAATAAATGCCTTGTTGAAGAACTGAATGGAAAATGTGGCATGTAGGTTCTACTTTATGCAGATGATATGATGTAGTAATATGGAGTTCATTCAAGGACATTAAAAGTCACCAAAAGAAAATGAACGAAACTCTTGTCATCTTGTCACAGTGGGCCGACAGCAATGCATTGACTGTTAATACATCCAAGACAACTTTAACACAAACCCCACTGCATCTTAATTTTATCTTAAGTACAAAACCCATTGTTCGAAAATGGGCAATGAGAAGGCCGACTATCTGGCAAAGATGGGAGCCAAGTTGCAGCAGCCAGAAAAGGTTATGACTTTGCAGGTTATTAAAAAAACAATTAATTTGGCATGGAGACGAGGAAGCAGTATTAAGAAATAGCACGGGGCAAACGATAAGAGCCATTGCTGGGAAAGGAAAGAGATGTCACGAGGAAAGTGGACGAGGAAGAAAGAAGTGCAGGTGTACAAATTTTCGAATGAAAACAGGCCATGACTAACTACAGGCCCATCATCACAGAAATGGAGTGGTTGATTCACCCACATGTCGTCTTAGCAGAGATCCTATCCAGGATGCAGACCAACTAAAAATATGTGTGTCCGTGAAGGCAGAAAGGGACTAAATGCAGATTTTTTTTTTTTTTAAATATGCGGCCTCCTTTCCTAGACAGCTAGCCAGAGAATGGTTAAAATCCAACTCTGGGTGTTAGGAAGAAGATGAAGAAGAAGAAGAAGCTTTTGGGGAGGTTATCTAGACCTTAATATCCCTGTCAGTAAATGTTGTGCTTTGAAATAGCTTTGTTTAATGTAAAAATGAGGCACCAAGAAGCCACATTTAAATGTCGCGATACCTATCTATCCTTCAGATATAAACAATTATAATGAAAAATTTGATAATGTCTAAATGATACGTAGAGGCCGTGACATTTAAATACGAGCTTAAAATGCAAATGTCCATGCATTGAATGTACAATTAATGTTATATAACGTCCAATGATGGATTACAGCGACTGTCAATCTCCAAAGATGATTGCAGTCAACAGTAAGATCATAGATCGCATTTGCCTAACCACCTACTTGCTAATCTTGAATTTAATCTCATAATCTTCTTCTGTTTTGTTGAATGGTCGTGGGGCTCGAAGCCTCTCCCCTGGTAGTTTTAGTGCCTGGTGCAAAGCACCTATAACTAAAAATCTGATGTGTGCCAGAGTTGGGCGATGGAATCCTCTGTCACGGATACCATCTAGACCTTTATGTCCCATCAGTAAGACATCTGCTATATAATTTACTAATTCGCTGTCAGGGAGGCCATCTAGACCTTTATGTCCCATCAGTTAGAGCTGTGTTAAATAATATACTATTAAATTGTTGTCAAGGAGGTTAGACCTTTTTTGTCCCATAGTTAGAGCTGTGATGTATAATATACCTATTCGCTGCCTGAGAAGCCACCTAGACTTTTATGTCCATCAGTTAGAAATGTGCTATATAATATACTAATTTGCTGTCAGGGAGGCCACCTAGACCTTTATGTCCCGCCAGTTAGAGCTGTGCTATATAATATATGTATTCGCTGTCAGGGAGGCCACTAGACCTTTATATCCCACCAGTTAGAGCTGTGCTATATAATATACTTATTGCTGTCAGGGAAGCCACCTAGACCTTTATATCCCACCAGTTAGAGCTGTGCTATATAATATACTTATTCGCTGTCAGGGAGGCCTCCTAGACTTTTATGTCTTATCAGTTAGAGCTGTGCTATATAATATACTTACTTGCTGTCAGGGAAGCCACCAAAACGTTAAAGCTTCCCTCCTCAATAGGACTTAACCATGAACGAAATGCAGTGGGCAGGGCATTACACAACACAAAGTTGAGTAAAGCACATGGACCAGATTATATCCTTAAATTTTTTGTTGGTTTGGAAAGCCTCGTCTACCGTTAGGTCATAATGCATCATTCTAGCCAGGGGATATTGAGAGGGGGGGTCATGCTGCTCAGAATCAGCCATGGATAGGGGTAGGAAATGGGGGTTCTCTAGTTGCGGTCGTCATCGTCTTTGTCATCATTTGTGTTGTCAATTGTCATCGTCGTCGGGGAGGTCGTTTAAGGAAAGGGGAAGTGTCCCCGACGACGATTGCCAGAGCTCGCCTCTAGTTTCGGGGAGTAAATTACTCCACTTTTACTAGCTGATATTTGCGAGGTGGACTTTATCTCTTAAAACGCCTTTTACGATTAGCAGAGCTATGCTCTGGCCCAATTCTACCCCGGGCCCAGATGGGGTAAAATAACTCATAACTCAGCGTGGTGGAAAAGCAATGGAGACTCTTCTTAAGCATGTTATCCTGACATGGGAAAAATATATTCCGGCCGAATGGAGAAAGGCGAAAATAACACCAATCCTTAAACCTTATAAGCCTCCAGAAGATGTTTACAGCTATCGACCTATTTCCCTCACGAGCTGTGTATGCAAACTTGCAGAACGTATGGTCCTAAAGCAACTCAGTGTATACATGGAAAACAACAACATGCTGGCTGAAGAGCAGGCAGGCTTCTGGGCATCTCTAGGTTCTACTTCATGCAGATGATGTAGTAATATGAAGTTCATTCAAGGACATTAAAAGTCTCCAAATGAAAATGAACGAAGCTCTTGTCATCTTGTCACAGTGGGCCGACAGCAATGCATTGACTGTTAATACATCCAAGACAACTTTAACACAAAGCCCACTGCATCTTAAGTACAAAACCCATTGCTCGATAATGGGCAATGAGAAGGCCGACTATCTGGCAAAGATGGGAGCCAAGTTGCAGCAGCCAGAGAAGGCTATGTCTTTGCAGTTTATTAAAAAAACAATCAATTTGGCATGGAGACGAGAAAGCAGAATTAAGAAATAGCACGGGGCAAACGATAAGAGCCGTTGCTGAGAAAGGAAAGAGATGTCACGAGGAAAGTGGACGAGGAAGAAGAAAAAAGTGTAGGTGTACAAATTTTCGAATGGAAACAGGCCACGACTAACTACAGGCCCATCATCACAGAAATGGAGTAGTTGATTTACCCACATGTCGTCTTATCAGAGATCCTATCCAGGATGCAGACCAACTAGAAATTTGTGTGTCCCTGAAGGCAGAAAGGGACCAAATGCAGAAAAGAAAAAATGGAAAATATCAAAGATGCGGCCACCTTTCCTTGGCCAGCTAGCCAGAGAATGGTTTAAATCCAAATCTGGGTGTTAGAAAGAAGAAGAAGAAGAAGAAGAAGAAGAAGAAGAAGAAAGAATTTTGGGGAGGTTATCTAGATTTTAATATCCCAGTCATTAAATGTTTTGCTAAGTAAAAAACCTTGTTTAATGTAAAAATTAGGTACCAAGAAGCCACATTTAAATGTAGCAATACCTATTTATCCTTTAGATATCAACAATTATAATGCAAAATTTGAGGATGTCTAAATTATACATAGAGGCCGTGACATTTAAATACCAGCTTGAAATGCAAATGTCCATGCATTGAATGTACAATTAATTTTATATACGTCCAATGATGGATTACAGCGGCTGTCAATCTCCAAAGATGATTGCAGTCAACAGTAAGATTGCATTTGCCTAACCACCTACTTGCTAATCTTGAATTTAATCTCATGTTAATCCTCTGTCATGGATACCACCTAGACCTTTATGTCCCATCAGCTAGAATTGTGCTGTATAATATACTAATTTGCTGTCGGGGAGGCCACCTAGACCTTTATGTCTCATCATTCATGACTGTGGTATATAATACACTTATTTGCAGACAGGGAGGCCACCTAGACCTTTATGTCTCAACAGTTAGAGCTGTGCTATATAAAAAAAATTATTCGCTGTCAGGGAGGCCACCTAGCCCTTTTAAACGTCCCCTTTCATTAAAACTGGGGCTTTTAAATATACTTTTTTTGCTGTCAGGGGGGCCCCTTGCCCTTTTAGGTCCCATCTTTTAAGACTGTGCTTTATAATAATTTTATTTGCTGTCGGGGGGCCCCACTAGACCTTTATGTCCCGCAGTTAAAACTGTGCTATATTATATACTTATTTGTTGTAGGGAGGCCCCCTAGCCCTTTAATTTTCTCGTCATTTAAAACTTGCTGTATAATATATGGTATTTGCTGTCAGGGGAGGCCCCTAGTCCATTAGTCCCTTTCATTAAAACTGTGCTATTTTTTTTAAATTATTTGTTTTGTCAGGGAGGCCACCTAGCCCCCTTTAAATGTCCCGTCAGTTGAGCTGTGCTAATAAAAGTATTCGCTGTCAGGGAGGCCCACTAGACCTTTATATCCCACCAGTTAGAGCTGGGGAAAATTAATATATTAAATTGGCTGCCCAGGGAAGCCACCTGGGACCTTTTATCCCCCCAGTTAGAGCTGGCTATAAAATATACTTATTCGCTGTCAGGGGGGCCCACTAGCCCCTTTATACCCTCCAGTTAAAAGCTGTGCATATAATATACTTTTTTTCCCTGTCAGGGAGGCCACTAGACCTTTAAAAACCCCACCAGTTAGAGCTTTGCTATATAATATACTTATGCGCTGTCAGGGAGGCCACTAGACCTTTATATCCCACCAGTTATACCCCTGTGCTTATAAAAAATACTTTTTTTGGCTGTCAGGGAGGCCCCCTAGACTTTTATGTCTTATAGTTAGAGCTGTGCATATAATTTTATAATTTTGCTGCCCAGGGAAGCCCCCACCAAAACGTTAAAGCTTCCCTCCTCAATAGGACTGAAATCATAACTACTAGTTCGATGAAGCTTAAGCCATAGCTTAACATTATGCAGCTGTTAGCAGGATTGATGTTGGGATACAGAATGTGGTCCTACGAAAAAATTTTGGGAAGCAACTTCTTTGAGGAAGAAGAAGTTAAAGGGCTCAAAAATAGCCTTTAACCATGAACAAAAGCAGTGGGCAGGGCATTACACAAAAACAAAGTTGGAAAAAGCAAAAAGGGACCAGATTATACCCTTAAATTTTTTTTTGGGTTTTTGGAAACCCTCGTCTACCGTTGGGTTTAATAATGCATCATTTTTGCCAGGGGATTTTTGAGGGGGGGGGGTGGGGGCTGCCCCAGAATCAGCCATGGATATGGGGAGGAAAGGGGGGTTTTTTCTAGTTGCGGTCGTCATCGTCTTTGTCATCATTTGTTTTGCCCCAAATTGTAAATCGTGTCGGGGGGGTCGTTTAAGGAAAGGGGAATTTGGTCCCCGACGACGATTCCCAGAGCTCCCTCTAGTTTCGGGGAGAAAAATTACTCCATTTTTTAACTAGCTGATATTTGGAGGTGGACTTTATCTCTTAAAACCCTTTTTACGTTTTACCCGAGCTATCTCGGGCCCAATTCTCCCCCCGGGCCCAGTTTGGGGTAAAATAAACCCCCCCTTTTTTTAAATTTTTTTAAAAACCCCGTGGGGGAAAAAGAAATTTGGAGACTCTTTTTTAAAGTTTTGTTTAATCCTGACAGGGAAAAATATATTCCGGCCAAATGGGAAAGGGGGAAAAATAACACCAATCCTTAAACCAAATAAGCCCCCGGGAAGATGTTTACAGCTATCGACCTTTTTCCCCTCACGAGCGGTATCAAATTTGCAGAACGTAGGGGCCTAAAGAAAACCAGTGATACAGGGAAAACCCAACAAAATGCTGGTGAAGAGAGGCAGGCTTCCGGGCACCTCTAGGTACAACTTTATGCAGATGATGTAGTAATATGGGGGTTCATTCAAGGACATTAAAAGTCTCCAAATGAAAAAAGAACGAAGCCTTGTCATCTTTTCACAGTGGGCCCCACAGCAATGCTTTGGGGCTTTTTAATACATCCAAGACAAATTTAACACAAAACCCCCCGCATCTTAAGTACAAAACCCATTTCTCGATAATGGGGAAAAGGGGAAGGGGCCCACTATCTGGCCCAAAAATGGGACCAAGTTGCAGCAGCCAGAAAAAGGGGTATGTCTTTTTCCCGTTTTTTTTAAAAAAAAAAAATCAATTTAGCATGGAGAAAGAGAAAAACATATTTAAAAAATAGGGACGGGGCAAACGATAAAAAGCCGGTTTCTGAGAAAGGAAAGAGATTTCACGAGGGAAAATTTGGGCGGGGGAAAATAGAAGTGTGGGGACAAATTTTGAATGGGGAAAAAGGCCCCGACTAATACGGCCCCCCCCTCCCCAAAAATGGAGTAGTTGATTTACCACCCTGTCGTCTTATCAGAGATCCTATTTCCCGGATGCAGACCAAAATAGAAATTTGTTTTGTCCCCCGAAGGCGAAAGGGACCAAAGGGAGAAAAAGGGAAAAAATGGAAAAAATCAAAGATGCGGCCACCTTTCCTTGGCCCGTAGCCAGGGGAATGGTTTAAAACCAAAAACTGGGTGTTTGAAAAAAAAAAAGAAGAAGAAGAAGAAGAAGAAAAGAAGAAGAAGAAAAAAAGAAAAAGAAGAAGAAGAAAAGAAGAAGCTTTTTTGGGGGGGTTATCTAAAATTTTTTAAAATCCCATCATTAAATTTTTTTTTGCTACAAAAATAACCCTTTTTTAATGGGAAAATGGGACCAAGAAGCCACATTTTAAATTTTCGCAATACCAAAAATATCCTTTAGATTTTCAAAAATTATAATGCAAAAAATTTTAGGGTTCCCAAATTTTACATAAGGCCGTGACATTTAAAACCACCAGCTTGAAATGCAAATTCCATTCATTGAATGTACAATTAATTTTATTAACCCTCCAAAGTGGATTACAGCCCCCCCGTCAATTTTCCAAAGATGATTGCAGTAACAGTAAGATCATAGATCGCAAATTTTTCCCAACCACCTACTTGCCCAAACCCTTTAAATTTTAAAACCCGTTAATCCCCTGTCTGGATACCCATTAGACCCTTTTTTTTCCCATCAGTAAAGACATCTTTCTAAATAAATACGAATTTGCTGTAAAGGGGGGGGCCCTCTAACCAATTTTCCCATCAGTTAGACTGTGCTATATAATATACTTATTGTTTGAGGGGGATTTGACCTTTTTTTCCCAAAAAGTTTTGACTGGTTTATATAATAAACTTTTTTTCCCGTCAGGGGAAAGGCCCCCCTAGACCTTTTTTGTCCCATCAGTTAGAGCTGGCTAATAATATTTATTCGTTGTCAGGGAGGTTTAGGGCCCCTTTTTTCCCCCTCATTAGACTGTGATAATAAAAAACTTATTCGCTGGGAGGGAAGGCCACCTAACCTTTATGTCCCATCAGTTAGAAGCTTGGCCCATATAACATACTTTTTCGTGTTCCAAAAGGGGGGTACCTACACCTTTTTTGTCCCTCAGTTAGAGCTGTGCCAATATTTTTAAAATAGCTTATTTTCTGGCTGAGAAGCCCACCTATAAACCCCTTTATGTCCCCTCAGTTAGTGAAAGTTTAGTTTATATACTTTTTTGCTGGAGGGAGGTCACCTTTAAACCTTTTTAAGGGGTCCATCCGTTAGAAACTGTGCTATAACTATAAAAATATTTATTCGCCTGTCAGGGAGGCCACCTTGCCCTGTATGTCCCATCAGTTAGAGCTGTGCTATGTAATAAACTTATTCGCTGTTAGGGAGTCCTGCAGTTAGAGGCGTGCTATATAACTACCCGATCATAGGCTACAGTGGCGCATTATGGCTTTACAGTTGACGCGCCCTTACCAACTAATCTTAAAAACCCAATTTTATTTATTTAACGTCTATCCTGTTCAATTAAAAAACTGATACTCAAAGGAGGACAACTAAATAAATCTACTAACATAGATGCAAATACAGCAATGAACTAACAGTTAAGTAAATATTTGAAATACTAATATTACAACAACAATGTATTAAAACACAATGATTTTGGTAACAAATTCAAAAAGAATAATAAATTCAATTAATTAACGAACGAAATAAATAAGGGTGGGGAATGAAAAGAAAATAAAAGAAAAAAAAAAGAAAAATTAAACAAGAAAAAATAAGTGAAAGAAAGAAAAAAAGAAAAAAAATATGAAGAAAAAAGAAAAAGAAGAAAGAAAGAAAAAAAAAGCAAAAAAAACATCAAAAAAAGCAAAATGAAAAATAAAAAACTGATTTATTAGACGATCCCATTCAAACGACAACGACGACAAATGCTTAAAAACCTTATATTCATACTACCCAACTCATGGGAGATGAGATGTGATTGGATTTATCCATGTGATCTTTCAGATTTGACAGCTACATTGCAGTCTTCTGTTGGATTTATGTCATGGAAGTCAACAGTCACAACAAATAGCAGTTTAGTAAAGGTTTGTTCTGTTGTCCCGGTGGCTCAATTGGTAGAGCTATGGCACGTTAAGCCGGAGGTTCTGGGTTCGAACCCCAGTCGGGTCAAACTTTTACGACAACTGCTATGAATCAATAATAATTATTATTATTGGTTAATTGGTTAACCCCCCCCCTTTATGAATTCCTGGATACGCCACTGCGCCTAACCGTGAGACTTCGGTCACCGTGTGAATTTTGTACCGTAGAAATAGATGAGAATTGAGATTGTCCGGCAATGAGTTGATACCGAACTCGCAGCATTATTTGCTGTCTATAAATAAACACTGCTGTTAATTTGATGATTCGCCGTTGACACACGTGTGGACTGTGACCGACGGTGCGCAGACTCTTTGTCTACGGACATTTAGTCCAAGATAACTAGTAGTAAAACTGAACACTTGGTCTAGAATTTTTGGTCTACACTTATTTCGTCTAGTATGTATTGTGGTCTTAGACTAGGAAAACGCTTTAGTCCCGCCGCGTTGATGGATGAGCTTTTTTGTAAGTTTTTAGTTTGTTTAGGACCACTTTTCCTTTGCAAGTGCTTTTGAATGCGTTGTAGGTGATTGTCGTCAAGTTTCTATTGTTACTTGTTATTATAAACCTAAAAAAAAAACTCATATAAAACCTTTATTTATATGGATTCTGGCTAACTTTTTCAACTTTTTCTTTCAAAACGCAATACATCACCATTACCTTAATGTCCATGTGAAATATGAACGAATTGTAGCCCCACCATTTTGGGCAGAATCGGCCCAAATGTCACGAAAATATCGCACTAAAATTCGAAAAAAAAATCGTTAAGAGTACGATATTCATGAGAAATATTTCTTCGATTGTACCCAAAAACGTGGCAGGTGTAAGTTCAAAGATTTCGAAGGTCTCCAGAAAATTTCATCGCAATTGGAGTATCGGTTTAGCTGGAATCGTGTTAACAAACACACAAAAATACAAACAGAAAAGACAAGAAAAACGAAAAAAATCGTAAAATTGCGATTTTCATGAGAAATATTTTTCGATTGCGCTCACAAAGGTGGCAGTTCTAAGTTCAAAGATTTCAAAGGTCTCCAGAAAATTTCATCGCAATGGGAGTATTGGTTTAGCCGAAATCGTGTAACAAACACACAAAATACAAACAAAACCAAAAAAGAAAATCGAAAAAAGTCGTTAAAATTGCGATTTTCAAGAGTAATAATTTTTTGATCGATTTTTCCTACGGTGCAGTTCTAAGTTCAGAGATTCGAAGGTAACTAAAAAAAAAAAAAAAAAACTAGGCCTATGTGAATTCATTGAAACTGCTTTTATATTTAGCTTTTGACAAAAACTCATAGTCTTTAACCCTACACTAAAGAAAAAAATTCAAAAAAATTAACGTTTTAGACCCCAAAAATTAGAAAAATGCCTGTGATGATTTACAATGGCAGTGCTCGCTCGAAAAAAAACATTTAGGCTATTTGCATGTTTTTTAGATTAAAAATACAAATTTGCGAAATCAGTCACTCACGGGCTATGGCAACTGCACTGCGATTCACCAGTGCAAAAATTGAATTGATGGGTTCTTAAATAACCTGTTATCGTTTTGAAAGACACTATCAAAAAAACTAAGATTAGTTTTTAGAAAAAAACAAAAAAAAACTGGCCCTGTAAAAGAAAGTCTCATGGCTTGTCAAAACTCTTTACCCCACCCCCTTTATTTTTTGTCAATGGATAATAAAAAATCCTTGCTTTTCCCAAAAGATTTTTGTCGTTTTTCTTCACAGATAAGGAAAAGGGAAACCTTTGAAAAAATATGGCTTATTACTTCTTTTTTTTTGACGCGGAGTTGAAACGAAATTTTTTAAAAAAAAGATTTGTAATTTTTTTTTTAAATGTGGCCTATTAGGACTTTAAAACTTTTGTTTTAAAGGTTCATGAGCTAGGCTACATAAAAAAAAATGCGTAAAAAATCATGCAAATAGCCATTGGGAGAACAAGAAAAAACGGGGGATAGCTTTAAGGCCCGTAGCAAAACCCTCCCTGGGGGGAAACATTTTGGCCAAACATCCCCACAACACAAAGAAATCCCCGTACCATTGTATAAAGGGACTACTGAGTTTTTTTTTCCACTCGTTCCTACTAGAAAAAGGTCTATGGGACAGCGGGAGACCTGAAGTTTGGAAGGGCAAAGGCACTTGGCAGACGAACCCCAAAACTAAAAAAACCGGGGTATGAGTGGTGCAGATGTTGGTTTTTTGTTTTCGGCATGGGTTGGTTGCCATAAAGGCGGGGTAATAAAAAAAGAAGGGGGATAATTTTTTTGCGTCAGTATTGTCAAAATATATTAAAGTCTACTTACAAAACAAAATTTAAAAAAAAAACACACACCACACCAAACCAAAATTTTTACCACTCTTCCTTTAGTGAAAGGCCTTCACTTTTGACAAACCAAGGCTATATGATATTACTTTAGTTGGAACCTGCTAAATTTATTATTCAATTAAAGCAAGGGTGGGGGGGTGTTTCGTGTTAGTATAAAATGTTTGAAAAAGTTTTTTTTAAAAATTTATTGGAAACAGAAACAAAATGTATCCTACCGTGGGCCCGATTTGAGATCAATGTTAGTAGCTCACTTTTGCGCTGTGCATGGGATTAGTTAGCATCGTAAAAGAAAATCAGAAATAAATTAAGTTGTCATCAGTCACCATTTAAAATCTATCGTGTACAAAAAAGCAAGCCTGAGCATTTTTTGGTTTTCCTTTTAATTGTAGACTAGAAAACCTTTTGGGGTTTGGTGTGAAAGGGGGCAGGTTCCCAAATTACAGCTGTTAAACTGCAAGTGGGACTTTTTGTTTGGATCGAAAAACAAAAGTTGTCGTAGAAGCTAGGTACCTTTTTAAAAGTGTTTAAAGATTTTTTCCGATTTTCATTTAGACTGTGCAGATTGTACCCAACCTGTTGCCTTTGGGGCCCATGGGGGTTGTAGGTTTCTTTTCACAAGATGTTGACAAAAAGGAGGGCCGTTTTTTTTGGATCTGCAAAAAAAAGTGTTTTTCTTTTTGAATTTTTTTTTAAGTCCCAGTTGAACAAAGGGGCACAAAACAACAGCGCAGCACAAAATAAACTTATGTTATTCATTAAATCTTTTGGGGGAACCCTTAGTGCCGAAACTAAGTTTTAAAAATTTACCCAATCCCTAACTAACGCATTTTTGGGTGGGCCGGGTGAACGAAAACCCACAACATAATAATTTGTTGAAATTCAAAACGGGAAAGCAAATGTACATCCAAAACCAAGTTCGTCGTGCGTTCTCAAACAATCTAAACCGAATAAGATACACAAAGTCCATAAACTAATTTTTCCATCATTTGAACCAAACTACGATGGGGGCAAAGGGGGCAACCGCCGCCCCAAAAAATTGTCGGGGGGGCGAGGGGGGCACATTTTTGTAAAGTTTTTTTTTAACTGTGTTTTTTTCCAATTTTATAAATTATCGAAGAAACAATTTACGTAAAAATCTGAAAAAATTTTCCGCTTTTGTTTCATGGCAATGCCCCCCCCCCCTCCGCCCCGCCAAAAACTATTTACGCCATTTTCCCCAGCTTCATCTGAAGAACTAATGTCCTCTTCTCTCTTTTTTCACATATTCTCTCTTTTTTTTTTACTCATCAAACCCGGGTTTTGTTAATAAACAGTCACTGCAACCAATCGTTATCAAGGGGATGTGTGGTCCCAATGCCTTTAAAAAAATTGTTCGAGGTTCGTTCTACCCTGCTTCTGGACTGACGTGTGATCGAGAAATAATAACCCCGTTCATACCTGCGTGCGTTGGGTAAGACATAAAAATATTTTGTTTGGTCAGTTCAAAGGCAACAGTGAACATATTTTGTTGTATATTTTCCACCCATTAGATTATAATAAAACTCAATTCATAAGTTTAAAAATTACCGTTCGGTTGTTCTTTGGCAAAGGCTCCTCCCGGGAAAAGGGGGAGACCCGAGTTCGAACCCCCCGGTGGGGGATGGTTGGTTATTTTCTGAATTGTATTTAAATTAACATTTCACCTAGGGGATTTTTCCCCGATTAACCAAACGAAAATATGCCTATTTTTTACATCAAAACATGTTGATTTAGTTTTTGGGGAATAGGAATTCAGTCCTTTCTCCGAACAGAGGGAAGGGAATGAGCAGACATGTGATAGTTGCACGTATGAGCCTGCTTGACCCCCCCCCCCCCCCCCCCCCCCCCCCCCCCCCCCCCCCCCCCCCCCCCCCCCCCCCCCCCCCCCCCCCCCCGGGGCTCCGACCAAAAAGCTTCGCTGAAATCGAGCAAAAAGGCAGCGCACCTCACTTGACTCGCTCAAAGACAAGGGGGTGGGGTTGTTTTGTTTCAGGGGTAGTGGGGGCAGTCAGTCTGTGATAGAAGACCCCGAGACGTCGTAGGTTATTCAGCTCGCGAAAAAGGGAAAAGTCTGAAAGTTTATTCCGAATAGGGGGTTCAATTGAAAACATTTTAAGTTGTTTTTGGTGTAAGTAGGTGAAAAAGGCGGGGAAGTCTTTTTTAAAGAGTGATGGCACAGTTTCAACAACCGTGTGAGTTTGGGGGAGTAGATAGGATTAGTGAAAAAAGGATAACACACAGTTTTCCAAGGGATAAATAATCAACAGGTACATTCTTGAAAAAACGGTCTTGCCCAAAAAAGTGCAACTAGTGGGTGAAAGTTTACATGTAGTCGTATTATTTGAGTAGAAAGTGAAAAGCACAGTGTTCAAAAACCGGAGCTTTGGGGGGAGTGAATATACAGGATACCGAAAAATTTCCCAAATAAAAAATACAATTTGTTTCTGTTTCAAATTTCAAAGTTACCCCAAATCAAATAGACGGTCGTGCTTCGATACCCGCCACCGGCAATCCTGACTGAATGTCTCCCCGTTTTATTCAATCAGGCGAGTGATAGAAATTTAGTCCTTTTTCCCTTTGCCCTATATCCCTTGGCTCTAGGGCCTAGCATGGTCTAGTCTATAGCCCAGGCAGGTCTTTTTGACTTCCCTCCCCCCAAAATAACCTCACAAAATTAATTTTTTCTTATTTGTCATCGGTATAGGGCCCACATGAATAACGAAATTTTTTAAAATTTTAGCACTTTTTGTAAGACCCCCTACCCCTAGAGAAAAAACCAGGGTCTTACTCGCGACAGACCTAGCTAGGCTAGTCGAAACAAATTTAAAAATTTTTACGTGGCCAATAGGTAGCCCAGGGGGTAATTTAAAAATCTCTTGGTCTTGGGTTTTGGGAAAGTTAATTTAGGTAAAAATATTTTTCATTAACTTGATTACGCTTTATTCTTAAAAACTGATCACTAAAAATATCGATTTTGTTTAAAAAAATGAAGTTCCCCGTTTTTGACAGCGGATTTTTACGCGGGCCCAATTTTTTTAGGTTAAAAAGGGAAGACGAGATAGTGGCGTAATTGTAGATTTAAATGTTTTGTTTTGGGAAGTTAAAAAAAAACAAAAAGCAAAGTCGGAAACCCCGATTTTGAAGAAAAAAAAACCAATTCAACAAAAAGAAATAGAAAAAAAAGGGTGTTTCGTTTTTTCACACCTGTCAACAAAAGTAGTCAGGCTGCGTGGGGGCCCGGGAATTTGGGATTAATTGCAGGGTGTCGAAAAATTTTTTTTGTAATTTTGTAAAATAATATAAAACATTTTATCTCAAAAATAAAACTAAAAACTGTTTGTGCTTGATGCGATTTAAAAATATATTGTGAAAGGCAAGGCTCAAATGACATTTGCTTTAAAAAAGTTCCAATTTACGTAATTTTTCCTGCTGTGAAACGGTGCTCGAATCGAAAAATTTTTCACAATTTAATAAGTTAATAGCTCTAATTCCACACAACAAAATCCACTTTAAACCCTAAACACTTTTTAAAAAATTAAACGAGTTTTGGGGGCTGCTCGCTATAAATTGTTTTAACAGAAAAAGCAAACTGCATATTTTACGAATTGCAGTTGAGATTATTCGGTGGCTGGAATGCAAATGGCGGGGCGGCGATTTGACCTATCGATTTTCAAACCCCCTCGATTTAAAAAAACGATTTTTTTTCGAATTCAAACCCGAATTTAAAAAAAGGAGACGCAAAAAAAACCCCCTTATCAAAGATAGGCTAAAAAAGTAATTTTTTACGAAAAAAAAAAAAAATCTGCACTATGAAATTTTGACAATTTTTGTCAAAAAAAATTCGAAAAAAAGGACCTTTCCTTGGATTTCCCGGGAAACGAACTTTCGAAATTTTTTCTTCCACAGAAAAATCATTCACTTTATAAAAACAATATTTAATATTTTTAAACGCGTTTTTTGGGGCTGGTGCCCCTATTAATATGTGTTTTGAAAAGAAAAATGTAGAGTGCAGATTTGCAATTTGACCCCGGATTTGACAGTTTTTAGATTTTAAAACGGTGGAGAAAGCAAAGGCGGCGGCGATTCGACCTATCGATTTTCAAAAACCCCGATTAAAAAAAACGACTTTTTTTTTTTTCGAATTTAAATCGGAATTTTTAAAAAAAATCGGAGACGACAAAAAAAACCCCCTTAATTTAGATATCAATGGTAGGGGCAAGAAATTTATTTTCACGAAAAAAAAAGTTAAATAGTTTGCACTATGAAAATTTTTACAATTTAAGTCTAAAAAAAAGGGTTTGAAAATCGGACCTACCTAAAATTTTTCCCCCATCGAACTTGGGAAGTTTTGTTACAATTTATAAGTAAATAGTTGATAATTTTTAAAAAGAAAAATTATTCCGAATACACTAACACATATTTAAAATTTTAAAAAGTTTTGGGAGGGGCTCGCTATAAACTTGTTTTTGAACAGAAACATGTAGAGCTGCAGATTTTACGAGATTGGCGGTTGGGGATTTAATCGGGCGGGGTGGGAAAAAAAGGCGGACAGCAATCGACTTATCGATACTATCCTACGGTCCATCTTTTCAAAAAGATCGTTAAAAAAACGAATTTTTTAACGAATTTTAAACCCGAATTCAAAATTAATACGAAAAATGAGACGACAAAAAACAAACTTAATAATATCAAGAAGGGCTAAGAAATTGATTTTCACGAAAAAAAAATAAATGTTTGTTTTGTGTCCCAACCTTGGTTCTGTACTCAATTTTTTTTACAATTTAAAGCCTAAAAAAATAGTTTTGAAAAACGGGCCTACCTTGGTTTTCCCCAAAACCCCAATTTTTTTGTCGATTTTAATTGGTAACTGATAATTCACTACAAAAATCCCTTCAAAATTTTATTTTTAATATGCTATGATTCATTTTAAACAGTTTAGAGGATCGGGCACACAAAAAAATTGTATTTAAAACAATAAAAAGAGAGCCGAAATTTTAGAATGTGTGCCTGGCGCAGCTCCCCGGTGTCTTGGGTGATTGGCTGAAAATATCAGTGATCGACGATATTCGACGTTCTGGGGTTCCCAACTTTAAAAAATAATTAAATTGGGAAAGAAGGGCGAAAAATTTTGTACCTTTCACGACAGCTGATCGATTTTCAGTGACGTTTTCCATCCAATTTTCAAAGTTGCAAATAACCGTGTGAAAAATAAATAAACAAAAAAGGGTTGATAAGAAAGTAATAAGTATTTTTAGACGATAGTGTATTTATAAAAAATAACGTTTTTAATTTTTTTTATGCACAGTGTATCCAGTCAACCCCTTCCCCTTTTTGTTGAGATATAACCTAAAACTCAAATTTTTTCTTTGTATGGTTTGGGGATTTAAAATTATTGGACTGAGTTCCCCTTTTGATTAAAAAAATCTTGTCTGACAATGCTGTTTTAGAAAACAAAAGGATTTCAAATTTTAATTTGTTGACAATTGCTGTTTAGAAAAGCATAAAGATTGCAAATTTTTAGAAAAAGGGAATTTGGACATCTGACATTGGACCGTGGGAACCTGGGGGGGGGGGGGGGGGGGGGGATGGCAGATTTTTTGAATAAATACGATTTTGAATATCGGAAAATCAAAAAATTTAAAAATGCTGAATAGAAAAATTGAGAGTAGCATATGATGAGGTAAAATAACAAAATTGGAAAAAAAAAAATAGAGAATTGCAAAGATTAAGACATTTCGTCTAAAGGCTTAAATGCCAAAGACTAATTGGTCATAGCGGGAAAGAAAACAATAAAAAGACAAGCAATCAAAAAGGTTCACAAAAATTGCAAAAAAACAAATTTTACGTTCGCGGGTGAGGGAAGCTTTGACAAAGTTCTAAAAAATTAAAGAGCCCTTTAGTTTTTTCAGGCAACATGGTGGGACAAGTGGGAAATAGAGTAACCCCATTGATACGAGACTAAAGTTTTAGATAGCGTTTCCAAGCAAAGGGTGGCGAAAAATGCAATGTCCCCATCAGTATGTCGGGGGGAGCGCTTAGAGCAGGAAAATGCCCAATACCGGGGTCTAAGGAGGAGGCGCCCCATGTGCTTTCCCGAAGAAAACTGTTTCCGGTTTTTCACTTATTATATGTACAATCACGGTACATTGTCGTTTGCTTTCCCAAAATGTTGTTATTTTGATGATTATCAAAAGCATGGGGCTGCACCAAAATAATAAAATCGTTCTCCAAATGCGGGATTCGAGACCATGTTTTACCAGAATAATATAACTATATTCAGACCTGCGCCCAATGCACCCATGAGACACCAAGGATGGCATTTGTATCCATATTACGATTTTCTAATTATAGTATCATAATAAATCGTCGGTATTTATGGGTTATATACCAAATATAGGCTAACAGGGTACGATATAAATACTAAATCAAATTCAATCCGTCAAGAATGTTCACAACTCATAGTAAGCACACACATACAGTATCGCTCGCTTCTTATGGCACTTTTAATTGAGATATACTTCTTTAGTTTTATTATGATAATTTAATATAAATAAAGTCATACTCATAATAACAATAACAAACAATAACAAATATAATATTAATTGTATTAGCGCTTATGCACAAGTCCCAACTCCTTTTCTACCTTATATAATTAATGTAGGCCTACATATACCATTTACCGTCATTGTTAATTTAATACATAATATTTTACATAATATCATAATAAATACGATTTATATTATTACTATAGAATAAGTATAATGATATGACTTATTAAAAGCTGTCTGCAGAATGACGCGTCCATGCCATTATTGACATACAAAACAATAATAAAAATAGGCCATCAGCTGTTCAATAGGCCTACTTCTAATAAAATGTATATTTAAAAAACCGGTAGTCCTAAGTGTATACTAGATAAATATATATAGGCCTACTCCGATTGCGTTTACATTGTAAAACGAAGTAGAAAAAGTGCAAAACAAGTGTAGGGCTATAATTTGCTAGAATCTCTTTTGATTTTTGGATATCAAGTAAATTATTGAAATTATTAGTATTGGGCAACATTTTCTTGGCAAAATATCATCGATCTTCATCATTCAACATTATTTTATACACTTGTTTCTGTATTTAATAGTTTAACAGTGTGGTTTGTTCTTTTCTTGCTAATATCATCAAATAATCTCAATTATTTGTTGTAATTTAAAATGCCATTAAATTCCCGTTTTTAACAAAGCCGATCCCCTAAACTTACGAATTTTACTAATAAAATACGCGGACGATGTGACATAATCAACAATGTTTTCGCAAATGATCAGAAATGTAACAAAAATCACGTTGAAGCCAACTGAATATACAGCGCCCGCCGTAAGCAGCTCGCCTCTATCACCGATCGGTCCGACATGTTGCATTTTAGTGCTGCCATCTATCTTTGCTTGGAAACGCGTATAGAACCTTTATGGTTATATACTCAATGCTACAAGTTACATAGCACTTTTTCAAGTCTAGACATTCAAGTACATTGTTTCGCTGGTCCCATTGTTCAATTTTAAGAAGTTAATAACTGGTGGAACCTGAATAGTGAGAAAAACCTGCTGTTAAAATGTCAGCAAGTGTTGATTAGATTATAAGCTATGACTGTCCTCCACTGTCTTAAAATGTACTACTACCGTAGTCTATACTAGGAAAACGCTTAAGTCCCGCCGCGTTGTTGGATGAGCGTATATGGTGCATTGAGATGCCATGTGTTACGCGGATTTTCTGTTGTTCTGTGAAAAAATCATTACTTAATCGAAGATTTTTTTAAATTAAATTAAATTAAATAAAAAATTAACTTAATTTTTATAATTAAATAAAAAAAAAAAAAAATTAACTTAATTTTTTTAATTAATCGTAATTTTTTAAAAAGAAAAAAATCGTAAAATTGCAATTTGTATAAGAAATAATTATTCGATTGCGCTCAAATTTAACACGAATATATTAATTCACGAAATTAAGGTTCTGTGAAAAAATCATTACAATAAGATAAGCATGTAGGTGTTATAAGTCAAAGAATTGTTTTTAGAAAAGAAAAAACCCGTAAAATTTTGATTTTCATGAGAAATAATTTTTCGATTACGCTCAAATTTCACACAAATATCTTAATTCATAAAATTAAGGTTCTGTAAAAAAATCATTACAATCGGATAAAGCATGTAGGTGTTATAAGTCGAAGAAATTTTTTAAAAATCGAAAAAAATCGTAAAATTGCGTTTTTTATGAGAAAAAATTTCCCGATTGCGCTCAAAAACGTGGCAGTTCTAAGTTCAGAGATTTCGAAGGTCTCCATAAAATTTCATCGCAATCGGAGTATCGGTTTAGCCGGAATCGTGTTAACAAACACACAAAAAAACAGAAAAAAAAAAAAAAAAAAAAAAAACATTCCGGATTTTTTTCTCCAGTGTAGTGAAATGGAATCTTCGCTTCGCTCGCTACGCTCGCTACGCTCATCCAACCAGAAAGCTGGATTGAGACGGAATCCATTGGGATACATGGGATGTGCTTTCTACATCAAATCTTATTTATTTATTTATTTATTTATTTATTTAATTATTTATTTATTTATTTATTTATTTATGGCCACATTAAACATGACAATGTTTTGTAGTACTGTAGTGTGATTTATTTAATATTTATTTAGCTTTCGCTAGTTCGTAACATGTTACAATCATAACATACAATATAAATATAAATCATATACCGTAATATACATACTTCACATAAGTAAAAAACAAGAGTATACATAATACATAAAAAAAACTATTCCAACCATTACAACATAACAGAAAACGCTTATGTCCCGCCGCGTTGTTGGATGAGCGTAATTGGTGCATTGAGCTGCCATGTGTTATGTGAATTTTCTGTTCTGTGAAAAAATCATTACTAAGTTGATGATTTTTTTTTTAAATAATTAAAAATAAATAAAAAATAAACTTTAATTTTTATTTTTTTTAGTTAATCGTAATTTTAAAAAAGAAAAAAATCGTAAAATTTCGATTTCCATAAGAAATAATTATTTGATTGTGCTCAAATTTTGCACGAATATATGAATTCATAAAATTAAGGTTCTGTGAAAAAATCATTACAATCGGATAAAGAATGTAGGTGTTATTTGTCAAAGAATTGTTTTAAAAAAGAAAAACCCCGTAAAATTGCGATTTTTATGAGAAATAATTATTTGATTGCGCTTAAATTTTCCACGAATATATAAATTCATAAAATAAAGGTTCTGTGAAAAAATCATTACAATCGGACAAAGCGTGTAGGTATTATAAATCGAAGAATTTTTTTTAAAAATCGAAAAAAATCGTAAAATTGCGATTTTTATGGGAATTTTTTTTTTGATTGTGCTCAAAAACGTGGCAGTTCTAAGTTCAGAGATTTCGAAGGTCTCAATAAAATTTCATCGCAATCGGAGTATCGGTTTAGCCGGAATCGTGCTAACAAACAGACAAAAATACAAAAAAAAGAAAAAAAAAGAAAAAAAACATTCCGGATTTTTTTCTCCAGTGTAGTGAAATGGAATCTTCGCTTCGCTTGCTACGCTCATCCAACAATTTTAGTGGAAATTCAGATTTAAAAAAATCAATACATTCAGTTCTATATTTATTGAATCTACTTTCTTTGATACTGTTTGGCAGGCTATTATACAATTTAATCGATTAGGCAGGCCTAGGCCTGCCTAGTTTGGTGATCGTGAACTTATCATATGCGCCAAGTGAGATTTACCTATAACCATCACAATACAATACAATTTTAAATAAGTTAAACAAAGATGACTAAAAAATTCCATAAACATGAATATATTATTTTGTATGGTGTTGTAAGTGTGTATATGTTTGAATGTATGATTGGGTGAGTGAGTGAGTGTATAGTCTAATTAATATAAATTGTGTGTGAAGGCGCAAGTGACTGAAGACATTATTGAAGTTATTTATCAGCTATTTCTTTTACTTGATTTCAAAATTGATTAATATTAATTATTACTATTGTGTAAATAATCTAAATGAGGCCTATTCAAAGGCGAAAATTGTTAGAAAATTGCAATTTTAGTTTGAAGTTTTGAATGAAGTTATTCCTGTCAATTTATTGCTACAAATTAGTCACTTGCGTGTGCCAATATGTAGCTATTATTTATTTTTTACGTTATTTTTGAGCGAGCGTAGCGAGCGTCTCCACTTGACTCTTATGGCTCGAATGTCTGTTTTTTTTTTTTTTTTTCTGTTACTGCTTCGATACAGGTCGCACCGTTTCTCTGATTGACCTGAAATTTTGCACACATGTACATACCACCTAGGCGGGTTGCTGTATAGTTTTTGAACAAAATCCGATCATTGGTTATAAAAAAAAAAAAAAAAAAAAAAAAAAAAAAATGTACCGATCGTTATGAAATTTTGCAGGGTCAATAAGTACAACATTCTCTCCTATTTTCCAAATTTTCAGCTAAATCGGTCAAGACCTTAAAGACTTATTGGTAATCATAATTCGAAAAATGTTAAAAAATGAAGGAGGCAGTGAAGATACAAAGATACACTTTAGAAGGCATGACGTCAATTAGTACATTGCAAAGATGTTGGAATAGTATAGTGTACAATGTCAATATCCAGTTAGGCCTACACTGTGTGGTGGGCCTTATGGAAATGCCGTACTCGGGTCATGTTGCACGTACCGGTGCTCGCTCAACAACGCGTCCAACTGAGCGTTTTCCTAGTATTATTAAATTCCCCTCCACCATCCACATTGCAACGAAAGATTGTTGGCGACGTTTTTGCCGCGCCCCTTGTTTATGGAGATATCTCCTGGTGCCAGTGCGAGTTTCCTATCGCTTATTTCAACAGGGAACTGCAGCTCGTTTCGACCTTATCTTCGAGTGTACATCACACACAGCCATATCATTTTGCATATCACTGTGATGTAACCTGATGTAATCATAACTAAAGATGACTAATCATAATTATTATTTTTGTCAGAGTTTTATGCAAAAAACTGTCCTTCTGTTAGGTGTTGTGAAAGTAGCTCGTTCATAATTTGATGTCGATAAAAACGTTGAACTACTTTATGGACACAGCTGTTTGTTGTGCATTTGGTGGTGACAAATGGGAAATTGAAAGTGACTTACGGCTTTTTGTTTGATTTGTGAGTGACATTTGATTTTGACAACATGATGAAGCAATGACAGTAGACTGAAGTAGGTCTAAAACTAAATGTTCAATGGTAATAACAAGTAACAACCTGTCACACCTAATTACATAACTTTGCAGCCTTGGCCCTGGCCTGGCAGACTTTGGGTGTGTGACTGTGAGGGGTGGGGGGTGCATAGCTAGGCGTAGGGCCTATGTGGGCTCTAGGCCCTTAAAGTGTAGGCCAAGGCCTAGGCTTTAAATTATGGTAGGCCATGGTACAATTAGTAAATGTGAAGAATCATTTACAACCATTGGCATGCACATGGCGCATGCACCCCGCCCTACGTGCAATAGCCTAGGGGCCTTGCTAGGGTAGGCCTACCCTAACCTAAACGTGGTAGGGTACTAGGCCTACCTTAGACCTAGGCTAGGCCTAGGCCTGCCTACCAATTCCACACAACATGTAGACCTACGCTGAGTGGCGAGTGCCTTATGATTTATCTCTTAAGTGGGTAGTGTGTCTGCTTACATTGCAGAAGGGGCTTGGTTTGATTTAGGAATGTCAATACCAGATAATTTTTGTCCCCGCGTGCAGGCAGGCTAGGCTAGCGTGATTGTATTGTATTTTATTACCAGCTGTGGGATTACATGTGATGCCGTAACTATGAATGCGGGACCGAGGTCACAAGCAACTGCCATCCGTGTGCCGGGATGGTAGGCCTATTGCGTCATATGTGTAGGACCATGGGTAGACCTATAGCCTAGTGGCCAGGCTATGTGTTGCCAGTTTCTTTTGTGCAGCGATTTCGTATCATAGATAGGTAGGCCCTAGTAGGGACTAAACGACTACAAATTTGAAGTTGTAGGGAGGAAGGGAGTTATCTTAGGCAAGGCCACCCTCCATGCGATGACTGCCTGCAACACACCACTAAAACAGTTCAGCAAGTAGGCTTGGAAGCTAGAAAACCTGATGCCTGCAGTGTGTAGGCGATCCGAATTGTCGGAATTACACATTGTAAACAGTATAAGCCATGTAGACATATTAGCCCTATGATAATTTTGCTTGTTTTTGTCATTTGTTTATTTATTGTTGCTTATCCTTGTTACCTACATTGAACAACAAGAAACGGCGTCGGCACTAGCAAATATTTTGCTAAAACACTTAAAACATGTAGAAATCTTGTGTCGCCAAGAGCCTTGCTGAAGTAACAACATGGAAGCTAACGTGGCACATGCAGTTGGTTCTCCCACAAGTGCTCCCTGCACAGGGAAGGGAAATTACTTACTGGGCAGTCGTTGAGGGCAGGCGGCAGGTCGTTCCATGGGTTAACAACCCGGAAAGAAAAAGCACGTTGGCCGAGCACTCCTTTGGCCGGAGGGGGTTGGAGGTGGGGGTGCCTACCATCGTCTCCTCTCAACACACGGCCCTGGATGATGATACGTGCGCACACGTCAAAATCAGTCATTGCTTTGTCATTATTAAAACAAACTATTGAGACTTTATATCTTGTTCTAGGTATCAATAGCCTGAATCTTTGTTGAGCTGATTCCATATTGTGATGGCATCTGTGAAAGTACCTGAACAGAAGGTGATCCTGTGTGGAGAATTTGGCGTTGGAAAAAGTTCCCTCTTTAGAAGATTTACCGCAAACACTTTTGTAACCGCCACCGATCGGCAGTCAACGCTAGGTCTCGATCACTATGACAAGGTGTACACAGTCACAGGAAGGGACTTGAGGGTATGTATTTAGGTACTTCTTGGGTTGGTATGGACCGGTTTTTAACACTGTTTTTTTTTTCAGTAAAAACACTGAAAAACAACTATTGGTAAGTAGTTTTGTAACGAAAAGGATTTCGGGTGTGCTCTTATCGATTATATCCTAGAACTAGCGCAGCGCAGGGTAGCCAGCTGAAAGTTCGGCTAACCTAACGCAAGTAGTTTTGTGAAACCGGTCCATACCAACCGAAGAAGTTCCTGTATTTATTCCTTAGTTTGTAGGCCTACAGACAATTACTACGTAGGGCTATAGGCCTACATGAAGGTTTGAGATCGATTTCAAAACGTTTTGAGTTTTAAAAACAGCATGTAAGTACCCTATAGGCCTACGCTTCGAATCTGGGCTTGACGCGGTTCTTGTCAAAACCATTTTTCTTGGGTTTGACTATTTTCAAAACCGTCATGTATGGTAGGCTTCATACATACACTTCAATGCCACCCATATATAAAAGTAGATCTAACAACTAAAAAAAGTTTGAAAAGATTTTGAAATCGTTTTGATACTACTAGGTAGTTCATGTAGGGCCTATACGGACCTCGAATTAGTTTTGATTCAAATCAAAACTTTTTCAAAACTGCATGTAAACGTAGTACCGGTAGGCCTATATTATGTCACTCATCACCAACATCCAACAACCCTCGACAATCCCACTCGCAAGCTCGCAATTTGCGAGTGAAAATTTGGTGCTTGCGAGTTGGCAAAATTGCTCTTTTATTAACCCTTTCAGACACGGTGTCCATGATCACGGACATGAAAGTCTTCTTAATTTTAATGCGGGTAAATGATAGGTAGGTTTTTCAGTTTGACAATACAGTAAGATCTCTCTTATCCGATCTCCTCTTATCCAATGTTCCGTGTTAACCGAGCCGCCAAAAAAAAAAAAAAAAAAAATTAAAGTTTTAAATACGTAAATAAAACATAAAAAATAATTACAGACGCCGCGCCGCACTTTTTTAAATGTACTCGCATACATTTGTAGGCATGCCTTACGAGTGAGTGCAAAGAAGATAGATCGGCGATATATCTCGACTTTCGAGCAGTGTGCATTAGTGTACTGAGCGTATAGAGTTCAGTGGTCAGTGTGCGTCGGGCGCATCGCCGGTAAGCGTCAGTGCCACCCACTGAGCATATAGAGGTCAGTGTGCGTCGCGCGCCTGCGCGTGCGCATACGATCCAGCCATCTCACACACAGCTGTTCAAAGATGGTCGTTGTGGAACTAGATGCAATCATGTTTCAACCGATTCACGAAATTCGTAATCACGACGCATTGAATTGTTATTCCTGGGCTTATCTTATTTCTTTCCCAGACTTATCTTGCGTCGTGAGCTTCAGCGCGGGCATAGTAGTGAGAGGTTTTCCCACATGAGAAAGAGAGCTAGGCCTAGGCGTATGTTTGCATTGTAGGCCTAGGCCTACTGCGTCGAGTTTAGGCCTAGGCCTAGGCCTAGACATACGTTTTTATTATGACATGTAGGCCTAATTGTGTACGTGTGTTCGTGAGCTTGAATTACAAGCTATTAAATCATTTAGTATACCCTGTATGAAGTGTATCGTGTGTATTTTATGTTCCTTTATCCATTACATGTGTCATATATCATTTTACCACATCAGGCTATGCTACGAGAGCAAATAAACAATTGATCCGCGCCATCCGAGTTTTTTCGCAAATCCGAGGTGCCCCCGGTCTCATCCAACTCGGATAAGAGAGATCTTACTGTATATATTTTTTGGGTGGATAAAAAAAAACATTTCAATCGGACAAATAGTAGGTAGGCCCTATCTTTATTAGAGAAGATTGAAAATACACATCCACAAAAATTCCTAAAAAAGTGAAAATTTTGGTTTTTCCCAGAAATGTAGGCCTAATTATTTTATTTTATTGCCACCAACAACAGAGTTACCTCCACAAGTGCAATATAGGCATTTCATAAAATTAGCTATTACTAAAGCACAAAAAATAAAAATGATATCAAAAATCAAACAACATCTAAATACGGAATCTCCACCTCCTTAATAAAATACTGTGTAAACGAACTTGCTAAACCACTAACACACTTAATCAACCACTCACTCAGAACAGGAAAATTTCCTCAGCCACTCAAAAAAGCTAGAATCATTCCAATTTACAAAAGGGGGGATAAAACAGACCCAGGGAACTACAGACCCATTGCCATACAACCAGCATTCTCTAAAATATATGAACAAGTAGTAGACTTAAGGCTTAGAGAGTTCCTGGAAGCCAATAGTATCATGGCAACAGAACAACATGGATTCCGCAAAGAGAAATCGACAACAACGGCCATAGCAGACTTTTTAAACTTTGTACTAAAAGAAAGAGATGAAAACAAGGTAGTCATAGCTGTTTTTATGGACCTAACCAAAGCCTTTGACTGCATTAACCACGACATTCTGATAAATAAACTATACAATTATGGCATTCAGGGAACTGCATTACAATGGATTAAAACATATCTGCACAACAGAACACAAATATGTAGAAATAAAAAAACAGGCTCAAGGCAAAATTAAAGCATACGTCTCGAATGAAGTAAAAATTCCACGTGGAGTAATGCAAGGATCAATTCTGGCCCCACTACTATTTAATATTTATATCAATTGCATAGCTCAAAAGTACACTGAAATTAATAACAAAATCATGCTATATGCAGATGATTCAACAAAATCCCTAGCAGATAGCAACATAAGAAAGTTAGAAATTGAGACTAATGTAGCAGTGAATGGAATAGCCCAAAACCTTGAAGACAATGAATTAATTCTTAATGCTGATAAAACTAATTACATGATCTTTGATAAAAAAAAATAGTATACCAGACACGATCAATGTAATAATAAATAAATCATTAATTGAACAAATCGAAAATGCTAAATTCCTAGGGCTTAATATAGGCTAGATGACAAACTTTCCTGGAAGACTCACACAGAAATACTGGCCAAAAAGCTTGGAACTGGGATTTATGTGCTCAAAACCATGAACCACTACTGCAATAGAACACTGTTATTAACAACATATTATGCCCTAATTGAATCCCATCTAGCATATGGTATTATAGCTTGGGGAAACGCATCACATACCATCACAAACAGAATATTTAAGTTACAGAAGAGAGCAATAAGAGTAATATGTAAGCTGAAACGTAGGGATTCATGTAGGAGATACTTCAAAGAATTAAATACTTTAACACTCTATGGCCTATACATACAATGTAATTATATATATTAACAACTATGGTCAGTACATGTACTGAAAAACATTCTTTCTGCTATGTATAGCAGAAAGAAGCAACATAGTAGGCCTACACAAATACAATACACGTCAAAACGGCAACTTCTACAGCCACCATCATAATAAAAAAATGTATGAACAAGCACCAGTGCATATAGGGTCAAAATTGTGGAACAAACTACCTGATAATCTAAAAAGTTTAGCTAACAGAAAGGACAATTTTAAAGTTAAGTTGAAAGAATTCTTGATAAACAAAGTACTATACTCAATGGAGGAATTTTAAACTGTGTATTTTAAAAAACAAGTGCTAATCTTTAGAATAGGTATGTATCTATGAATGTGAGTATGTAATGGATATTTACTGTCTGTATATAGTAATGGAGTTTGTATATATTATGTTTGTATATTTTTGCTGAAATAAGAGACGAATGATTGGATTCTAGGTTTAAGTGACATAAGATTGTACAATCATATGTATTGACACGTACAAGGTCATCTGAAATGATATTAATTGTACTTAAAAATAAATAAAATAAATAAAATAAAATAAAATGTCTCAGGTGCACAAAAGAATATTATACTAAACGAAATGCAAATAAAAAATAAACTATGACGATTACAAATGTTATAAACCTCAAGAACATATTTTAAAGAAATAGTTTTTAAAACATAGAAAGTTTAGGTGATTAATGTCAAGATCAGGATGGATGACAACTAATTGGTTATACGTATGTTGGATCCGGTTTATTGGTGAATTACTAAAAATGTCTAGTCTGCTTCTGGGAAGATGGAAAGTCTGAAGGTTTCGTGTTAGTCTTGCAGGAACGTGAAAATGTACTGAATGAAGAAGCTGAGAGTCAAAATAATTGTGCAGAAGCTTATACAGAAATATTAGATCTGTATGCTGGCGACGATTTTCGAGTGATACAAGATTTAAATTCTTGCATGAAGTTGAATAGTTGCATCTATGATAAGCAGTGGCGAAGCGTGAACATTTTACAGGGTAGACACAGACGAATCATGTTTCTTTTGGTACATGTATATTCGTGGGAAAGGAACCAAGCACGGGGGGTTTGGGGGGGCAGGCAGAGCCCCCCAACATCAGCGCCGCAGGCGAAAATTTTGAAAATCAAGGTCTTAGAATGCGTTTGGTGCGTTGTAGAAAAAGTATTAGTCTGAAAGCAATAACAAAATAACGTTGTTTTTGTACAGTGGAAACTTCATTTTGTCGATCCTCCCTATTATATTTTTGCAATTTTGGAGCCCTTTCAGAATCAGAATAATATTAAATATAACAAAACAACTCAAGCTGTAAGGCCGTGTAAGGCTGTAACACTTATTCGAGCACGCTCGCGCGCTTATTCAAGTGTATAATAGTATCCATGCGCGCAACAATCGAAAATGCAGCCGAAACACGAGCTGAAGCGCGAGGAGACATGTCTCATTTGCCTATGCTACTTGCGAAGAAGGAGGGGAAGTGGAGGGGAGTGGACAAGCGCTGGGCCATAGAGTTGTGGTTGTAATCTTAGAGCATGGATAGTTGTCTATCCATGCTCTAAGGTTGTAATAGGGGAAGGCTCGGAGACAGAATCCTAGTTGTCTCAAAAGTAGTGCATAGGCATGGAAAGAGTCCACATCCGCGCAGAAAGGTAACGCGTTCATTCGTTGCTTTGCCCGCGTACGTTTGAAAACCATTTCTCACTTGTAAAACAGCGTTTAGAATATTTTTTTTTTCGTTATTAATTTTTTGAGTAGGGTAGACACTTTTTATAAAAAATGAAACTATATAACAGGTAGTAACGTTATAAATATAAATCATTGGACTTTTTCACTGTTAGTTAACAAAATATTTATTTTAATGTGATATTTCGATTTCTTTACAGAAATCTTTATCAAACAAAATTAACAATTAAAAAACCACAACAGACAGGACAAAAAACATTTCACAAAATATTATAAATAGGGCTGTGCATTAATACCAAATTATTAACAAAAAAGTTTATTATGAATAAAAATAAAAAACCAAAAAACAGAACATTAAATTGACAAGTTGGACAGTTATTGATGTATGAAATAAAGCTATTGATCTAGTGATGAAATTGATGGACAGAAACTTTTCCAAATGGCTGGATAATTAACACTAGGCACACTGATTGTATTGGCCACACATGAAATCAAACCAGCTTCCTTAATTTTCCGTGTTGTGGCATTAGACTCATGTGCAAGGATTGAAGCGTCTTCCCAATTAATATGATGATGATTTTCATAAACATGTTCTGCGAGTTTTGAAGTATCAATCTTATGTTGTTTCACATTGTTCTTGTGTTCTTTTATTCTTACCATCAAAGGTCTCTTGGTTTCACCAATGTATCTAGCATCACATTCGCAAGGTATAGAATAAATAACACCCTTAGATGACTGAACCTCATCCCTAGGTTTAGTCTTGGTGAGAATGCTGCGCAACGTATTAGACGAACTAAAAACAACTCTTATGCCATACGGAGCTAAAATGCGTTTGATCTTTTCTGAAAGATTCGGATAGTATCCAATGCAGACCGTTTTATAAATCCTAGGTTTAACCACCTCAATATCTTTACTTAATTGAATTTAATAATAATAATTAAATACTTACTTTAATTGTTAATTTTGTTTGATAAAGATTTCTGTAAAGAAATCGAAATATCACATTAAAATAAATATTTTGTTAACTAACAGTGAAAAAGTCCAATGATTTATATTTATAAGGGTAGACACTGTCTCAATGCCTACCCCGACGCTTCGCCACTGATGATAAGTAACATTGGTCTTGTAGCAGACATGCTTAACGAACTTCTGCTGGATACGTTCAATGCTACGAATTTTGGTAATGTGATGAGGGTTCCATATGACACTTGCATAGTCAATTTGAGGTCTTATTAAAGCCACAAAAAGCTTCCTGAAAGTGCCAATGGAAAAGTCTTTTGAGCAATTCCTTTTCACAAAGCCGAGCATTTTAAGGGCCTTCGGGATGATAAGCTGTAGGTGATTATTGTATGAGAGATCACTAGACAGTTGTACACCTAAATCACGGATAGTATTCACCTTCATTAGCTCATTCATTCATATCATTGTAGGCCTGCTATTTTTTTAGATTTGCAAAATCTAAAATATAATATAGGCCTACAAAAAGTTCAGAAAATACCATCTTTTAGAAAAGTGCTTAAAATTTAAATTTGAACTAAAATTGTAGCTTTAGTTCAAAATACAAAATTTGTCCAAGATTCCATTGGCCCCTAATAATAAAAAAATAATTTAAAAAATAGGGCCTAATAGGCCTACTAAAAATTAAAAAAAAAGGCTGGAAATGAATTCTTTGCTGAAAACGACTTAATTTATACCAATTTAATTTGTGTCTGAAAGGGCTAAAGGTACCCGTACCTACCTAGGCCCTACTCTTTCATTCAGCCAACTTTCAAGGACGTTTAAGGTTTTGACCCTAGGGTGATTACAATAGCCTTAAGCCCAGGTCTGCTGCTTGTTGGGTGGACATCTTAGCCATACTAGAGGCTAGACCATCAGGACCGGTATGCCTAACGAACTTATAACTTTTAGGCACCTGACCATGAATAAATTATTAATAATATGAAAAGTATCGAGGTCTACTGAAGTAGACAGGCCTATTTAACAACATTTCACTGTCACACATAGGCCCTACTCACATTTTTTTACAAGTATATTGTTAGCTAGGCCTACTATTAAATTCACATCAGATCAGATGGCAATCCTATTTAGGCAGGACATTTGAAACTAGGCATACGGTACCTATAATAATAATAGAAAAAATCATTCTCAACTCTGCCTTCAACATATATATTACCTAACAGTAGCCGTGAGCCCATATTAATATACTACATATTTCTATCCAACAGCTACAGCTATGGGACACTGGTGGCATGGAGCGAGTAGCCTCGGTTACATCAAGCTACTACAAGTTTGCAGAAGCAGCAATTCTAGTCTTCTCTTTGGATAACGCAGCTTCATTCCACGTTCTATCGCAACACTTGCTGGATATCGTCACGTACGCCGAGAATGCAAAGATATTCTTGTGCGGAAACAAGTCCGATCTAGAGGATCAAATGCCGCAGGTCACTGAAAGCGACATGGATAACTTTTGGTAAGAAATATTCTCAAGATGGACGGTGTCTCTCAATATTAAAGCCATGTAAAATTATTGTTATTTAGTACACCTAATATTCTAACCAAAAAATAATTCATGAGAAATCTGTGGTTTTGCTAGAACTAGTATATAGGGCCCAGGGGGTTATCGACCAAATGTCGTGAGAACAGGTCTTATGTTAAAATGCTGTATCACTCAACAGAACACGAATTAATACCCCCAAATATGTATTCACAATAATATGATGTATTTGTAATGATAGCAATAATCGAAAAGGTGTGCCCCAACCGGGGATCGAACCCCGGTCCTCCGACTTCTCCCAACTAAGCTCTCATGGGCTTTGCACACAAAGCTTTTAGCAGGTTGCGCCACCGTAGTACCAGCCCTAACTCTATGAATCATCAACATGGTAGGCCGTGACTGAATGACTCACTCCGACGTAGTTCTTTGGGCATGGCAGTGTGGATCATCTAGACTTTGTTTGCTTGTACTATGGTGGCGCTACGAGTGTGAGAAAGTGGCAGTGCAAAGCCCAATTGCTATGTAGGTTGTGACATACACAATAAACGTAATGTCTCATAGCCAGGGGCGGATTTATACTTATTAGGGCCCTGCACGCAGCGTGTTTGGAGGCCCTATATTACAGTAGCAAATCTAAGACATAGGCCTAATCAATGGGGGGGGGGGGGGGGCAATTTGGGCGTGCATGCACATCCGCGGGAAAGGGACCAGGCACAGGGAGTATGGGCAGAGCCCCCCATAAATAGCGACGCAAGGGAAATTTGTTGAAAATCATGTTTTTAGAGTTGCATTTGGAGCGTTTTAGAAAAAATTGGTGGGCTGAGTGCAATTCTACCGAAACAATGTAGTTTGTGTGCGTCAATTAGTTTTGTCGTCATGTCGAGCTTACAAAACAGCATACATGGCAACATATTAACGTTTGATCTTATTTTCAACTTTGGCATAGGGCCTATAGTATAGCATAGGCCTAGCAAGATTCAAAATACACGATACAAAACTTGTATTCTATGTATGGAATAGCTTTACTTGGGTACATTGGTATAGGCCTACCCATGTAGTCCTATATATATTTTTTCAAATGGCAGAATTCAGGGGCCCCTCAGCCTCTTGGGCCCTACTCATGCGCACACATATACCGTAAATCTGCGTCTGCTTGTGGCAGTCCGCTATGCACCATCATTTAAATTTTAATGTTGTATTTAAACATTTCTGCAAGATCATGCCTAAACAATTGCTTTTTCTTTCTACATCCTAGCTAGAGCAATATTTGTTGGAAAACTGATTTTACTCTGTGACGGATTTTTTATATGCCCTAGAATGCTTTTGTACAGAAAGATGGTGGGCCTATATTGTTTTGTGGTGTTGGCTTTTAACTTTTAGTAGATAGGGCCTAGTGTTGGTGAAAATGGAGCATTGTTTTTAATGTTAATTAACTAATTTGACTACTTCTGATCTGATGTTTGTGACATGCACATGAGTTAATAGTATGAAGGTTTGTTAATTAAAAACAAATAAATTCGTATTTAGAGTCTATCCACTCAGTCCTATAACTGATTTTCAGTGGGGGATAGTAAATCAAAGCGACCAAGCCAACCATATAGGCCCCGAAGGAATAGAGGAGTGAGCGATAACCAACCAAAGATCAATATTTTTTAATAGGTAATATAGTAATCAGTGGTATGGACATGCGAACACCTGCAGATCAACGCCAGAATCAACAAGGCCGATTCAGAACAACTTTAAATTCATTATGTGCCTCGTTGCTAGGGCGGCTCTAAAGTCACCGTTTACAAATTTCTAAGACAAGAACTGATTGACCTAAGTTCAAATCAGAAGTTAAAAAACTTCTGACTTTAACGGGAATCGAACCCTGGACCTTCTGTATTGGAAGCAGAGACGCTAACCACAAGACCAACACTATAATATAATATAATGAAAACTAATCTTATGTGATTTTAGACCTACTGTATGCCTAATTAGTAATTACTTTACAAATCTGATGTTCTCAATGTACAAATCTTAAGACGTACGTTCGTGTTTCAGCGAACAATGCCACAACCTGATCAGTGCTACGTACAAGACCTCGTGCAAGACGGGCGAGGGTGTGGACGAGATGTTTGCCGACATTGCGCAGCATCTCATCCAGTCGAACAGGTCTCGCCTGGAGCTTCAGACAATCGACAAGGAATCGTTCAAGATAACTCCGCCCGAGGACGCCACCGAACCCTCTTGTCTGTGCTAGTTGCGCGGCGAGAAGAACACGTAGATACCTATAACCAACCACCATTACGGACAATTGTGCAGCAGAGTTTAACTAAAGCATTTGATACACTTGGTGATTTCTCCCCTGAAGATTTCTTGATGGAGATTTCTAGACGGCGAATTCTTTTTATTGCCGACACACATGAAGATTTTTTCCACAACAATGTAGGCTAATTAAACTAGGAAGCTTCGCAAACGCTTTTTCAGGCGCGTTGTTGGATTAGCGTAATTTTTTTAAAATAAAAAAAGCATAAAATTGCGATTTTCACGAGAAATAATTTTTCAATTGCGATCAAATTTCACATGGACACGAATATATTAATTCATAAAATTAAGGTTCTGTGAAAAAATCATTACAATCGGATAGAGCATGTAGGTGTCAAAAAGACGAAAAAATGCGTTAAAAAATTAAAAAAGCGTAAAATTTCGATTTTCATGAGATATAATTTTTTGATTGCGCTCAAATTTCACTCTAATATATTAATTCAAAAAATTAAGGTTCTGTGAAAAAATCATTTCAATCGGAAGAAGCATGTACTCAGCATGCCGGAAGAAAATTTTTTAAATCTAAAAAAATCGTAAAATTGTGATTTTCATGCGAAATAATTTTTCGATTGTGCTAAAAAACGTGGCAGTTCTAAGTTCAGAGATTTGGAAGGCCTCCAGAAAATTTCATCGCAATTGGAGTAGGCCTATTGGTTTAGCCGGAATTGTGTTAACAAACACTCAAAAATACAAACAGAAAAAAAGAAAAAAAAACATTCGGGATTTTTTTCCAGTGTAGTGGAATGGAATCTTCACCGCTCGCTACGCTTATCAACAAGAAGATTATGCATGTAGTTAACTGTAGTTCATTGTTGTGTCTGCATTTATGTAAATTAGATTTATTTAGTTGTCCTCCTTTGTAAATCAGTTTGTAACGGAATATATTGGTGTGAGATAGGATCCAACAGCTTACCTTCGAAAAGTGATGGTGACTGCTGAACGAGAAAAGAAATTCAGCAGTCACCATCACTTTTTGAAGGTAAGCAGTTGAATCCTATCTCACACCAATATACTTCAACCGATTGCCATTCTATCAACATAACCTTTTTAACTGAATAGGATAGACGTTAAATGAATAAATAAATAAATGCTGTAAATCTGATTTTTGTGGAAAAAACTTTTCAAGGCAGGAGATTTCTTTTCTCGTGAGTCACACAGCATTGAAACATGAGTAGTACCTACTATTCAACTTTCTCCTCTCCATCTAGAAATCTTCAATGGAGAAAGCTCCGCGTGTATCAAACGCTTAATAAAGACAGTCTTGCCAAAGGTAATTTTTAAAGATCTTTCATATGGTTTGGTATAAATCAGGCTATTATAATAACTGGTAGGCCTGCCTAGGTCTGGTAGAAACTCCCCCTGCAGCTTAACATCTAATTTCTGTCTAACCCAGTCATGTTTTGACCTCAAACTAAAGTCTATCTCATTTAGTAATTAATCAGCTTTTTATATTTTATACATAAGAACATTTTTGCATGTTAATTATTGATCAATAGACAGCTAACAATAAGACTTAAAGTACAACGATAAAAGTTGCTAATGGTGCAAATGTGCAGCTAATCTCATGTAATCGGGGCCTAGTTTGATAGGTTGCCCGATTGGCTTACCGTACTGTGCTACTTTTTGTAATATGTATTTCATGATTTTTCATCATATTGATGAATGTTCAATACTAATATGTACATGGTTCATGCGATATCATTAAATCAAATTGCTTGTGCCATGTTATTATAGTGGAACATGCCATGCTGGACTTAGCTATGATTAAATTTTTTAGTGTAAACAGGAATTTTATATTCTTTAAAATTACATTGAGAATGTAAGTTTGAAATTTTGATAAATCCCAATTGTACTGTAGATGAAGTAGGCTAATAAATACAAAATATCCTTAGAAATGTAGCTAGCTACTAGAGGTTGCCCTGTCTTATTGTATTGGATAATACAGGTGTCATGGGAAGCAGCACTTTGTCTTAAATTGCTGATTTAAAAAAAAAAATACACAACCATTAATTGTCTAAGACCGTCTTTGTGGGGAAACACCACATTTTTAAAGTTAATATTTATTTTGTAGTTCCGAGATTGTAGGAATGGGATGAATGAGATTTTAAAAATTATTAAACTTTTTAAGGCAGAATGCCATGGACAAATTTTTAAAGCAACCAATGAAAAGTGTAAAAAAATTTGTTATACATCACTTGGATTAAGAATCAAGTAAAACAAAATAAAAAGATTATCCAACGAATTTATTTGCGATATATCACCTCATTGCCACTTTCTAACAAAATGACGCCAAACACTGTTCGTAATTTTTGATTTCCTAACATAACAAACAAAACTTTAGTGCTACGAAATAAAAAACAAAAAATAAGTTCCTGTGAAATTTGACATTTAGTCAGTCTTCGAGAATGGCGTCTATGTATATTTTATATCTAAAGAATGATTTTCATTCGACAAATAACACCACAAAACAATCCGTGATTCAAAGATGATCCAGAAAGCGCATTTTGCATTTGTTTTAGTTGCCGGAATGTTCACAAGCAGCACTATAGATATTCATAGTCACAAAAATCGTAAAGGCAAGCTACATTCTCAACTAGGCCTCGTATAATCTATATCATATAGATTGCCCAGATTCCATATAGACTATATGGTCTGATGTGCAAACTAGCCTTGGCCTTGGCTCCAAGCTGCTTGGCTTTGGAGAAATGATTTTTTTTTTACAACATTCTAAAGAAATTGTTATTTATCAAAACACAAGAATCAACAATCCAATTGTTACTGTCAGCACCACTAGTCATGTACATTACCAACTATATGTTGTGTTAAAAAAGAAAGTGCTAATCTAGAAGGCCGTTTTATTTCCTAGCTACAGTGCTGCTTGCGATTACTCCGGCAACTAAAATTAGAAGCTGCCCTCTTTATCCGCTAGATCGCATTGGTGTTCCTTTGTGTCGCGGATAGCAATTTAGTTGTTTACTTGTCCTTGGTCCCGGTAGCTATATCGGTAAAGCTATGGCACGTTAAGCCGGAGGTGTTGGGTTCGAACCCCAGTCAGGGCAATCTTTTACGACAATGGCTATGAATAAAAAACTATGTCCTTAAAGCGGGCATGCTTAAAAAAAAACTTGTTTTAATATAATTCTCATTTTAAAAAATGTGAATATATAAAATAAAATTTCCTTATCTCTACTCATCATGATTCATGACTGAGTCATTGTGGAATGTGGACCTTTATAGACCTTTATTGATAAAAGTGGAGCTATAAATATTGTTTTTGCTTACCAAAGGCAATTCGAGCAAAGGAAGTTGCTCACCACTCGAATGTTAGTAAAATAAGATTTTTGATAGTGCCACACAAATAATTTTACTTATTTTACAAGACAAGGGTGATTGATTACTGATTAGTGATTGATTAGTGATTATCCCTTAACATATCATAGTAGTTTGTAGTTGTCAGTTGGTGACATTAAAAATAAAAATACGTACTGTAATGCTTTTACTTGATGACATTTCTCAAGTGCTAGTAGGTATGATGTACATAATTTAATACTGTTGCATGCTATAAGAGACTACTTATTTCAATTTGTTTTAAATGCTTCGTTCGTGTTGCCTACATAATTATTAGCTCATCCTCCCAAAACACAAAATATATTATTATCTGTGCACTGAGAGTGTAATAAATAATAATATATTATTATCTGTGGTGCTGTGTCACAAAATCAATGCCAAATTATTGTTATTTTGCGTAAATAAAATGCTAATGATTGTTTTGTTCACATTAGTGCTGCTTTCCCATGGCAAACATAAGCTCGGTAAGACAATTATTTCACTATACAATATACATGTTTAAAAAAAATTGTTACCTATTTGATAGACTGACTAATGTTTTACTAACCTGAGTTATCAGATCAAAATAACAATTAAGAAAACATTGTCTTGAATCAACTGGATAAAATACAAATTTAATAGTACTACCAAGTATGTACCTCTGTCATGTTTAATTTATTTACCTAGCCCTGTAGTGAATAGGATCCTTTTCAGTGGTGTATCCAGGGGGCTCAGGCGGATTGAGCCTCATCTATCTCTTGGGCATCTAACTTTTCTTACTCTCCCCCCCCCCCCCCCATGTGTGTGCGTTCAAAATCTCTTCTTGGGATTCTATCTTGTTTCATTCTTCGTACGTGCCCATACCATCGAAGTCTTTCTCTTCCAATTTAATTTCGTAGACTTTCCACTCCTAGTTTGTTTCTTATTGTTTTGCTCTGTACCTTGTCTATTTTTGTAAAGGCTACAGAACTTCTTGAAAATTTCACCTCTGCTGCTTGTAATCTGCTGTCTTCCTTTCCTCCTATTGTCCATGTCACTGATGCATATGATATTATTGATTAAAATCAAGATGAAACTGCAAAAAGCTTACTTTTTGGGGTCTACATAGGCCCCCGACGCCCTCGTGTGAAGCATTCTACACAAGTTGAACTAGAGATGCACGGCAGTCAGCGATAAAGTAATTAGGACTAGGAAAACGCTTAAGTCCCGCCGCGTTGTTGGATGAGCGTAATTGGTGCATTGAGCTGCCAGTGTGTTATGTGAATTTTCTGTTGTTCTGTGGAAAAATCATTCATTACTAAGTTGATTTTTTTTTAAATTAAATTAAAAATTAACTTAAAAAAAAAAATTAATCGTAATTGTTAAAAAAATCGTAAAATTGCGATTTTCATAAGAAATAATTTTTCGATTGCGCTCAAATTTCACAAGAATATCTAAATTCATAAAATAAAGGTTCTGTGCAAAAATCATTAAAATCGGATAAAGCATGTAGGTGTTATAAGTCAAGAAATTTTTAAAAAATCGAAAAAAATCGTAAAATTGCGATTTTCATGAGAAATAATTTTCCGATTGCGCTCAAAAACGTGGCAGTTCTAAGTTCAGAGATTTCGAAGGCCTCCATAAAATTTCATTTCAATCGGAGTTTCGGTTTAGCCGGAATCGTGCGGACAAACAGACAAAAATACAAAAAGAAAAAAAAAAAAAAGAAAAAAAAAAAAAAACATTCCGGATTTTTTTCTCCAGTGTAGTAGAATGGAATCTTCGCTTCGCTCGCTACGCTCGCTACGCTCATCCAAAAACGCCAAAGTCGTTGTTGGACGATTGAGTGAGCCATGCGTTGAGTACCCGGTAACATTCCCTTTCCTCCCCCTACCCAACGATGGCCCGCTGAAAATTTTCAATTCAATGAAATCGAAATGAAATTAATGAAATGATCGTTAAAAAAAAAATCGTGTTTAATTCTGTTACAGCACACACAGCATTGTACTTTGTTTGGATGGAGTGTTTCAGTGTTATGTAGGCCCTAGCTCCATTTGTTCTCATTGTGTGATTGTCTAGACAGTAATATTGTTAATCAATAAATCATATATGGCCAGAGGCCATATAGTTTATTTATTATATCACCAAATCAAAATTGGCCAAGTCTAAAGTGCTGCGCACAATTGGCATAGCATAAGCGTAGCGCAACGTAGGCGCAGCACAAGGAAAATGCGTGCACAATTGTCATAACGAAAACGTGGCGTAAAGAAACTACAAGGCTATGCAAAGTTTTAGAAGGCTCGTGATCAGATGACTGCACGTCAACTTTGTGTTTGACATTTCGTCTTTGAAACCATATTTTGCAGCAGCCTATTATCATAGAGATGCGGATATAGCCTAACATACATAATTAACAGCTGTCGCTAGACGTCGACTCAACTTCATACTCGATAATAACGTCGTCTTCTGTGAGTTCGTCCATGATTAATAATTTGACACTGACACAAATTTCAATAGTTGTGAATTTGATTTAACTGAAAATGGGCGTTTGTGTTGAGTCTTGTTGTTTCTGGATTCCTATTGATCAATCATAACAGAACGCAAGCACAAGCATAAGAAATATAAAATATAACCATCTCTTGTGCTGCGCTTCCGCGCCTATGCTATGCTTACGTGAATTGGGTGTTCAAGCAGCCAGGTGCACTTGTTTATATTTCTTATGCTACGCTTGCGTTGCGCTGTGCTTATGCTATGCCAATTGTGCGCAGCACTTTACACCTTAAAACTTCAATCCATTTTATGTTAATCTGTGTATTACAATTCCTCACTTAAAGAGTCTTCACGAGACAGGAATGTACACGGCACGCTCGTAAGTAATCAAAATTAAGATGTACAACGCTCTGGAGAAAAATTGAAACTACGTACAAGGATTCTAAACACAACAGATATTTTTATACAGAACAGCATACAGCAAACAGAATTTATGTATGTAATAAACCCTACTATATACACCATGGTTACGCATAAAGTCGACGCAATGGGAACAAGAAGAGGTTGCTCCCATCGCGTTGACTTTATGCTTAACAATGGTGAATAGTAGGGTTTATTACAAAAAGCAATTCTATTTGTTGTATGTTGCTCTGCATAAAAATAACTGTTTCGTGTGCTTTTTAGAATTCTCGTACATAGTTTCAATATTTCTCCAGAGAAGGTCCCGGATTCAATTCCCGCTAAAGTCAGAAGTTCTTGTCTTAGAAATTGTAAACGGTGACTTTGGAGCTTCCTAGCAACGAGGCACATAATAAATTTGAAGTTGTTCTGAATCGGCTTTGTTGATTCTGGCGTTGATTCGCGGGTGTTCGCACTGTCTATACCACTGATTTCCTATTAAAAAAATGTTGATCTTTGGTTGGTTATCGCTCACTCGTCGGTTGCGTCGGGGCCTACAGGGTTGGCTTGGTCGCTTTGGTTTTCTGTCCCCCACTGAAAATCAGTTGTGGGACTGAGTGGGTAGACTCTAAATACGATGAAAAAATAATTTAATAATATTTTATACTGTGGGCAAGTATAAAACAACAAATCTCCATCTCAATATGTTTATAGTTAAGGTTAAAAATAAAACTGGCCAACTGTAGTTAGTCTAGTTGTAGTCTCCTAGACCACAAAAAGAAGAAGTTTTTAAGGTTAAAGGAGGACTGACACGGTGATGGTAAATTTTAATAATATGTGCCAGCATTAGAGCTGTCAGTCAGCATGGTACCTGCCGTTTTGTGCGTACGCCTTTTCGTCTACTAGCGTGTGATGACATACTGGCCTAGCCACTAAAAGATGATCGAGGCGGCAATGTAATACCACACGGCAGTAAACGTTCTTCAAAATATCTTTCGCGCAATGAATGGCAGAATAACCAAAATGCGTATACGTACAATCAAATATTTGTGCACGATCATGCTGCAAACAGATTAGAATTATGTCTCTTAGCGGCTTGGCAATAATTTAATGAAAATAACACGCATTTTAACTTTTTTCTCCTCGCTTCCACCTGCCATTTGTGCAATGTGGTTCGGGCCTCACCGGGAATCTTCAGCACTCACTACCGGCTGTATCAGAAATTGTTCACGGCGCGAGCAAGTAGCGACTGCATAATAAACTACCCTGTTCCTCTGTTGCACGATTCTAATCAAACTGTTATGCACAAAATTCTCATCAAACTCAATATTGCCCTTTCCTTGCATTGGCATTATCATTATAGCACCATTGACCATGGTTTGCTGGCTTCGATTCTCAATTCTCATACAAACAAATGCTATGAACTTTCACATTTTACTACTAGCCCCTTAGGGTAGCCCTGCTCTTATTATGGACCATCCGGTGGTGAGCAAGGAAGACACCTGCTGGACTCGCCCTAATTGAGCGCAAGGCAATCGGTGCGGGAGGCAAAAGTAAGAACACATGTGTTTGTATTAAATTATATTGGCCAGGCCCTAAACAACATAATTTAATTCTGTTTGCGGCATACTTTAAAGCGAATATTCTGCTCTATGTATGCAAAAATTGATTATGCTGGCGCTTATTGCGTATCGTATCAGATGTAAGAATGAACGTTTGCTGCCGTGCGATATTACACTGCAGCTTCTATCGGGGCCGAGTGGTTAGGCCAGTGTGACGTCACACACTAGTAGACGAAAAAGGGAGACCAAATACCTCGAAAGTGAGTTGACTTGGAGAAATGCTCTTTTTGGTAATGGTACTTATTTCAGATGTAAATCTTTAATTCTTCTTCTTCCATGCCAGTCCTCATTTCAAAATAAAACTGGACAACTGTACGGCCTGCCTACTTCCCATGTAAACAAATACCTACAAGATTGTGAAATCTTGAACGTGTACAGGAAACAGTGAATATGATATGATTTTGACACATGAACTTTTTTCCCCCCCCAATGAATTAAAAATTTTCATTGAATTTAAAAAGAAAAAAAACATGAAAATTACCATCACTACCTCTACCTAAGGCTGGATCTATGGGTCATTCCTAGGCTAGAGTGGCGCATTATGACTGAACTAGGCCTAAACTAAACGCATAACTAAACTCAACTTAAATGCAAATGTTCCCGGGTACTCAACACATGACTCGCTCACTCGTCTAACAACGACTTTGTACCCAGAATGTGGTAGCCCCGAGTTCAAACAACGGTCGAGATAGATATTTTTTTTTCTGGATTACTTTATTATATATGGAAAATTATAGAACATGTTTTGAAATGCATACAATACTATGGAAAACATAGCCAGTATGGAGTTTGTGTAAAAAATGCAAGGTTTACTCAACCTCCCAGCAGAATTTTTGGGTAACCTTGAGCAAGCAAGATTTGATACACCTTGGTCACTGCATGCATGCATTAGGAATATAGTAGTTGATTGATAGCGATATTATTTAAATTTGATAAATATGACTTGCATGCATGCAAGAACAAAACCATTGTCGATAAATTAAATCCTTCACATTTTAAGCCTATTTTCCAAATTATTATTCTTGTACGTAGGTTTAAATTGCAACGCATTTTTCTCAATTTGTAAGCACTTCTCAGTTAACTGGTCGCGGACGTCTGTTTAAAATTTCAGCTCAATCTGTTTGGCTGTTCGGCCGTATGGCATTGAACAAACATACATTTTACAAACATTCATATTCCGGTACTATTATCAAAACAAAGATCTGTTCGACCTGTGTTGTAAGACTGGATTCGCTGCGCTCACTTGTCTAAAAAAGATCAGTATTAGACTGCATTATCAAATGAAATGTCTACAAAAAAAATGTAAATTTTTCGAACAGGCGTGATGAAGATTGGATGTCTTTAAAAAATCAGGCAGAAATAGTGTGGATTATCACTGGAATGTGAATTTAATTAGTATTTGATTTTTATTGTTATTCGTACACAAGGCACAAATTGAATGACAAGTTTTATCCGGAACCTTGCATTCAATAATATTCTCACTATTAATTATCGTAATGTTATTGATAATCGATTACCGTGTACATACCTATAGTTGAAACGCTGGTTGAAAACTTAATCGTCTATCGGAACCCTGCATCCGTTTATACACTGAATTTCCCCTGCATAGAATGATGATGCTGTTAATATTAACTGGGTCTCAGCTCAGTAGTGCCATGGCTAATTTACTGTAACTCTGAAAATTGTGGATCTAGCATCTAGGTTCTACGTCTAAAGGATGCTCAGTTCTTAAATGTGAATACCGGTACAACACATCCAATTGAATCAAACAAAAGTAAAACTTTAATAGTTTATAATTATATCAGTTATAATGTACAGCTGTTTGTAAGCCTACTGTATACCAGTACAATATCTTCTCGAATACCCACATTTGGCTAATTATATGATGCCATCATGCTGTATATTCTATGCAACCAATAAGAGACAAGCGGTCAGCTTATCTTTCCTCATTATTCATGCCATCAGGCAATGCTCCCCTAGCCAAATCTTAACATAAAAATAGTTTATAGATATTTTCTGTTTTCTACAGCTTTTCTTCTTCATAGTAAATCTTGTATGCATTTTTTAATGCTTGAATGAACATTTAAAATTAAAAACCCATGAACTAGGCTATGTATGTAATGTATGTATGATGACAGTTGAATGGTAGAGTATTTAATTTAACAATACTAGTATGTAATAGATCGATGGAGGTAGGCAATGTTAACAAGAAATAAAGACCATAGAAGTATCCAGTGGGTTTGTATTTCCACATTGAGTTAATGTTGTGTCCATTTGATTGACTTGAGGTCTACTCCTTCTTGCACCATCTCCCACAATGGGCTGAAACACACAAAACAATCTTTAAAATCCTGCAACACAAAAGACAAAAATAAAAAACTGACAAGTCCAAGTCTACTATCTTTCATAATTAAGATTTTTTAAATAGCAAAAAGTAGGCTACTATGTTGGCCTAGGGCCTAATAGTGTTCTACGTATTTTAAAAA